>SNQJ01S0190684.1:0-18070 GCA_010110895.2 Picea sitchensis | reverse complement strand
CTAATTTTCCATGGTTTTTCCAAAAACAAGATTCGCTATTTTAAAAATGATTCGCCCAAATTCTATAGGATAAAATTATTTTACCTTAAAAATCGCCAAAATTTTATAAAAACTATATAAAATACTTAGAAATTTGAATATTTAAAAAAAAAATATCGTCAAACATTTATAGTTGACATATGAAGGATTAGTAATATTCGCTAAGGTTTCTACATTTTAAAATAAATTTCCATCCTTAAAATCATCCCTTCTCTCAGGTATTCAGAATGGATTGCGAATATTGTGCCAGTTAGGAAGAAGAATGGGGAGATCAGACTCTGTGTCGACTTCATAAATTTGAACAAGTGCTCTAGGAAAGACAACTACCCTCTGCCTAAAATGGAGCATATTTTGCAGAAGGTGTCAAGATCAAAGGTGATGTCCTTTATTGATGGGTTTTTCGGATACAATTAGATTGTTTTCCATCTGGAAGACAAAGAAAAGACTGCTTTTACCACTCCATGGGGTACGTTTATGTACGAGAATATGCCCTTTGGATTGATGAATGCAGGAGAAAAATTCCAAAGGGCAATGGACATTACTTTCGTTGGAGAGAAAGATAAACTTGTCCTGATTTATCTTGATGATATCACTGTTTTCTCAAGCAGCCACGAAATTCATTTGCAACACTTAAGAAGGACATTTTTGAAATGTTGAAGGTATGGCATCTCTCTTAATCCCAAAAAATCGAATTTTGCACTTAAGGAGGGGAAATTACTTGGGCATATTGTTTCAGCCGATGGGGTTAAGATTGACCCAAAGAGGGTAGAAGCAATTAAAAATATGCCTCTTCCTAGATCAAAGAAAGACATTCAGTCTTTCCTTAGGACTATTAACTTTGTCAGAAGGTTTATAGTAAATTTTGCTGAACTTACGAAGCATATCACTGCTATGTTGAGGAAGGATTATGAGGTAAAGTGGACTGAAGCAGCCAGACATTCATTCAATGCCATCAAGGAAGCCATCACAACAACCCCTGTTTTGATCAACCCCGATTTCTCCAAGATATTTTACATTTTTTCATTTGCTTCGAGCGATACAATCACAACAGTACTCTTGCAGAAAAATGCTGATGATCAGGAGCAGCCAGTTGCTTTCTTCAGTAAGTTCTTGAGGGACGCAGAGGTAAAGTATGAATTGTTGGAGAAACAAGCATATGCACTTGTCAAGTCATTGAAATCTTTCAGAGTCTACATTCTTCAGGAAAAGGTAATAGCTTTCGTCCCCTCCAATTCAGTTAAAGATGTTCTTGTCCAACTTGACATTGATGGAAAAAGGAGTAAGTGGATAGCAAGGTTGATTGAATTCGATGTTGAAATCAAACCAGCAAAACTTGTGAAGGGTCAGGGCCTTGCCAAACTTCTGGCAGAGGAAAATTGCAAGCTGCTTGAAATAAATTTGATGAGTATTAATGCAAAAAATGATCAGCCTTCAGAGGATAAAGAAGGTGATAAAATGCAGGTCTCAACTCACTTAGCTAATTGCAAATGGTACAATCATATTATTCAATTTCTGCAAACTTTATCAGTCCCATCAGATTTGACGAAAACTCAAAGAAAGGCTTTAAATCTCAAGGCCATAAATTTCTGCATCAATGACAGCTTGTTGTTCTGGAAAAACCCCATAGGTTTATTGTTGAGGTGCGTAAATCAAGAAGAAGCAGCTAAGATCATGAATGAATTGCATAATAGTGAATGTGGAGGACATCATTATTGGAAAACCACCGCACATAAAATCTTAAGATCTGGTTACTACTGGCCATCCTTATTTTCAGATGTGTATAAGTTTGTGAAAACTTGTGACAAGTGTCAGAGGTTCGAAGGAAAACAACAGCTGAAGTCTCTTCCCCTCAAACCTATAGTAGTCACAGGGCCTTTCTAGCAGTGGGGCATGGACTTCATAGGTGAAATTCATCCACCTTCTAGTGGTCAGCACCGGTGGATTCTTGTTGCCACCGATTACTTTACAAAGTGGATTGAGGCTATTCCCACTCAGAACACCAATCATACTGTCATCTTAAATTTTCTGCAAGAAAACATATTTGCCAGATTTGGCTGTCCCAAGAGATTGGTCACTGATAACGCTGCTGCATTCAAAGACAAACACTTGGTGAAATTGTGTGAAGAATTGGGAATTCAGCTGGTACATTCCACAGCCTACTATACACAAGGGAATGACTTAGCTGAGTCATCCAACAAGAGTTTAGTCAGAATTGTAAATAATCTTCTTGAACAAAATGCCAGAGGTTGGGATTTCAAACTGAAGTTTGCTTTGTGGGCTGACAGGGTTACATGTAAGAAATCAATTGGCACATCTCCTTTCAAGTTGGTATATGGTACTGAGGCCATATTTCCTGTTCAACTTGCATTGTTGGTTGCAAAGTTCTTACAAGAAACTGATTCTGAACCAAGTGATTTGACTAGGAGAATTCACAACTTGGTAGAACTATAGCAAGATAGAGAGCAGCTCTTGGAAAAAATAGAATTGCATCAGGAAAGAATCAAAGAAACTTTCGATAAGAAAGTCAAAACAAATGTCTTCAAAATAGAGGATTTGGTTTTAAAGTGGGATGCAGCAAGGCAGGAGAAGGGGAAACACGAAAAATTTGAGGCTCTCTGGACAGGCCCTTTTGTCATAACAACATTGCAGCAGAACAATACCTTTGTTCCCCAAACTCTTTCAGGTGAGGCAGTAGTAGGTGGCCCTTTCAACGGGTGTTTTCTGAAGATCTATTTCTCATAAGGCTTCTCTTGAAGCCCTGTTCTACTTGTACATATTTCTTTTACAGTTTTGTTTTCTTTATTTCTGTCATTTAAATAAATCCATGCCCAATGGTACTAGCAAACTATTTTTCAAATTTCTGTTTCGATTTGTAATAAGGCTACTAAGTCTAGCTAGGTTCTTGGTCACCTCACGAGGAGATGCCCATCCCAGTTGGAGCCAAATGTTAGCTCCCAAAATGTACCCATCCCTTTGGTCGCATTTTGTGATGGATAGCATGGCTATTGGTAGTATCCTCAATTCATTTTTGAGTTTTTCTAGTTGCAAAACATAGGTTTTGGTTTTTGGTCTTAGAAATGAGATGACCCATAACAGTCTTCTTTTCAAAATTTTCATAATTTTCTTTCAACAGCTAACGTGTGTCCAAAAAGTGAGTGTTAGCTGGTGAAAGTGGCGACTTGCAACAGCTAAGGAGCGGTTCTCATAGGCCGGTGCGCTGGTGAAAGTGTTGAACTTCAAATATCCAAAGAAGCATTGTCGCGGGTTGTGCGCTGATGAAAGTGAAGACTTTCCACAGCTACAGAGCAGTTTCCACAGGATCGTGCGTTGATGAAAGTGAAGACTTTCCACAGCTATGGACCAGCTTCCACAGGATCGTGTGTTGATAAAAGTGAATACTTTCAACAGCTAAGGATAAATTCTCACAGGGTGGCATGCTGGTGAAAGTAAAGACTTTCAACAGCTAAGGAGCAGTTCTTGCAGGATCATGCGCTGGTGAAAGTGGTAAGTTTCTACAGCTGAGGGACATTTTCCACGAGCTGTTGGCTGGAGAAAATGGGAATCACGTGCGTGTTATCCACGTTTCTAAAATCTAATGATGATACGATCATCCCACGTCATGCAAATCCAAATCATGCGCTGATGAAAGTGGGTAATGATGGAGACTCAGTTTGGCACATCAAAATAGGATTGCGATGCGGATTTTTGTTCAGTAACGCATGCTGCACACTCATGGCACCGGAAAGGGTAATTTCGAATCCAGCAACTCAGGTACAGAGGATTTACTTCCGTGTTGACAACATCAAATCAGGTCATTTCTTCCATATCACACCCTGTTCACGAAGGTTTGTTAAAATTTAAAATGTTAGAAAACAGAGCTGACTCCCAAGTGCTTTCAACAATGCACAACCTCGGCTTGAACAGTAGTTGCAGGGGTTGATATACAAAATTGTTGAGGTTTTCAAGCTACAGAATGGTGATAAGACGCGGTGTTTCCCTACTCAGAAAAGAACTGGACAACCTGTCCTTTTTACAGACACATCCCAAAGTCCAGAAACACTTTTCAAACATAGGGTGTATTGAATTCGTTGAGAGGTTGCAAAATGGTTTCCACCAGTCGACAGTAGAAGCTTTTGCCAAAACTTTCGATGGGAATAAGGATCGTGTTGGGTCCTTGGAGATCTTAGTAGATGAAGCTTCCATCACTGCAACGAACAACCTACTAAGAACGGGCCAGAGTTGGTTTAAAACCACTGCCCCTAAGAATTTGAATTTCAGAGCTTATTTGAAAGAAGAGTTTAGGCACCACGCATGGAAAAAGGGTATGCTGGTTTCCTATCTAGAAGAAGAATGGAAGGATTTGTTTAAGGGCATCCAGCTCTACATTACCTCTGAGGGTAGGTATAACAAACTCATGATGTATCACTTCAAACTCCTGGACCATTTCATAGGCAAGACTCTCCTCAATTTACCTTTTTTCCTACATAAGAGTTTAACTAAGGTTTGCAAGAAGATCAGGGATCAACCCTTCAGCATGAAGAATACTCTGTGCCACTTTGGTCTTATCAAATTGATCATTTTGGAGGAATTAAAACAACAGGGAAGGAGCTGGGAGCATTTTCTATTCTGGGAGGGTTTTGAAACACAGACTCAGCCTACAAATGAACAAGAGAAAGGTTCAAAGAAACAATCATCTCCTCAAAGCAGTTCAAGAAAAAGAAGGACCCTGCGAGGACCTCCAGAAGATAGAATCTCTGGAGTGAAGTCCCGCAGGTCAAATAAAAGGTTAAGCTTTGAAACCACTGCAGAACAACCCACAGAGAAGCCTACAGAGAAGAGGACTAATATATTAAACTTACCCTATACAGATTCAGAATCAGAGCAACAAGATCAATGCCCTGTCACCAAGAGTCCTGAGAAGTCAACTGAGTGTGCACAAAACTATGAGACCTTCACCCATACAGAGGAAGGAGAAACATCAAAAAGATCCAAGTCAAAGAAGTCTCAGAAAATCAAGCATCTGAAAGAGGTAATCGCTCAGCAAGAGGTTTTGGAATGGGTAATCAAAGAAAGGTATAAGAAGTTGTCTGATAACTTTGCTAAAACCAATGCTGCATTCGAGAGATTGGCTCGGGAAAGTGTTAAAGAGAAGAAGAGAAAGAAAAAACTCACCAAAGATTACAATAGTCTGTGGTGGCTTGCCAAATGCCTTAAAAGGCAGATAAGAATATTGAAACAAAATAAAAGACAAAAATCCCATCCAGATCTGAAGGTACTTGCTCAAGTCGCTGTTAATATGCAAGGTAAGAAACCGGAGGCACACTGAGTTTTGATGAAAGCAAAATTTTGAAGGTGAAAACTTGTTTTGGGTGCAATCAGGGATTTCATCAGCGCAAAGAGATATTTTATGACCCGTTAGCTGTTGAAAGTGGCGACTTTCAACAGCTAACCAGTGAAATATTAAACAAGTTAGCTGTTGAAAGATAGAAAAGTATTTTTTGAAGCCAAGGACAGAACAGGTCATTCCAAACAGGTTATGAAGGAGTTCCAGCGTATCAAGGGAATGAAACTTGCTTGCAAAGGATTCGACATCAGATATTTGAGGGAATTTTGGAAACCACATGTAAAGAAAACTTCCTCAAATATCAATCATGAACATTGAAGAAATCAAACTGTCAAGACAAGTGTTTTTCCACATTGCATCACATCAAAGATTCCAGGAGCTGAGGGTACAAATGGCGAATTCTTGAGATAAAAGACAATTTGATTGCTAAGTTTAGTTGTTTAGTCTTTATCTTCAAAGTTGTTTAGTTAGATTTAAATTACTTTTATTAAATACAGATCCATGTTTTTAGGATTTGTCAAACTGATTGTAAGAGGCTATAAATGGCTACTTTTGATATGATATCAGGGTTCAAACTGGGAGATATTTTATGCCATTGTATAGACTCTTTTTGCAGAAATAAAGTTCAGTTTCCTTTCGTTTGCAATATCAGAATTGTCCATCTTTCATTTTCTGTACTTTACTTTCAGTTTATTTTAGTTCATAAAGACTGTTATCTCTTTATTGAACTCATAGGCTTGAAATTAAAGGATTCCTTGTTGTTTTGTATTAATCCCTACAATCACTTGTATTGGAAATCAAGAATAGTGTTCTTCATCCCCCTGTCAAGTTATTTGATCTGATTATTGTTTCCTGAAAGCACTGCTTCTTTAGATGTGTGATGAGTGTTTATTTCATAGAATCATTAAAGATTTCATTGTCCCAAATACATAAAAACCATTATTTCTAAGTTACCAAGCACCTTTGGTCTACAACCCCAAAGGGTTTCTTGGAGTGATGACACCATGGATCATTGTAGTCGAGAGGTGCATCGACCACTTCAACTTCGATGCACACGGTCTTCCCTCCTAACTACATGGGGAAAGAAGGGATGATTCCATGTGGTATGAAAGAATGACCATTGAAAGAAGTAAGTAGACAAAGTGACGGAGAAAAAACAAGTTGGCCGATGGCCTTCCAACATGCCAATGATATCATGCATGTCGAGGCACCCTCATCAACCACTGTGCGGAAAATATTCTGAGTAAAATATTTCATCGGGTGAGCCACTACTATCTAAAATGCAATGTGGTAAGGGAGACAAGGTTTGAATTCGATCATATCAAGCATGATTGTTCCTAGATTACAAGTCTCATCATATCCTAAGGCATATAACAAAGACTTTCTTTGTGAAGGGAATCTTTGGAGGACCTTGAAAGAGGACATCGCGCAAGGGGTTTGTGACAAATCTTCCACCACAGAGTAGTTTTGGGTGGCCATCATGTTCAGATTATGCGAAGCTTTCTTGAATGCCCCTTTTAGGATGTGTGTCATTGTTTCACCCATATTCTTCTCAATCTAGAGTGGAACATATGGGTTTACGACTTACTTACCCTTTTCAATCGTTTTTGACTTTCCATAGTTGTGTGCCCTAGTTTCTATGAAAGCATCACCTTTCAACATAGAAATGTTTGCGACCAAGGGATTACTAGAATATGAAGGGGGTCCCTAAATGCCCTCATATGCACTTGTAGAGGCTTGAGTCAAAATTTTCCCATGAGGAAATGGGTTCATTAACACAATAGGCTGCTGGTGTGCCAATAACTTCTAGGCCTCCGCAAGCCAAGGGAATAGGTTAGTTGGATGGTCTTATGTGCAAAGGTTACATAGATGCTTCGATTGTATTTTCTCTGTGTTTCCCTCGCCAACATTGTTGGTGGGTTTTTTATCCCCCTTACCCTTCTTGTTTCACTATTTTTTCTTTCTGTTAGGTTGTTGGTTGGCCTTTGGGTTCATCAACTGCACAATGTGTACATCCGAGGTTTGGGTAGGGGGAGCAGCTGAACTAGTGGTCTGGCTAGCCGCTATCTGTTGTATCGACAATTGTTGCAATTAATTAGACAACTGATCAGTGAGATTTTCTTGTGCTAAACCAACTATACCATTAGCATGTGGTCCAGAATTGTGTCTAGCCTTATCAAGGATAGACTGTGGCACATCTAGAAAAACCTCATAGAGTAAACCAAAATAAGAGTATATCAGTTCAAGATGTCGAGATCTCATCATTGCCTCTTCCTTGGAAAACACTCCTGACATTGCAACGTACTTGGATAACTGAGGTACCAAATACTTAAGGAACCACTACAGCAGGAAAGCTGGTGGGACTGGTACTTTTATCAAACTCTTCCGACACCTCCATTCTTGGATGTGGTTTGAGATATGATCGGACTTTGTTTGCTAAAAATTGGCCAACAATTCGGTGACGACATCGTATCTCATAGGTAGTTGGAAATGGTTCAAAAAAACCATCGCCAAATTGCTAAAGTAATATTATCTTGAGCAGTCAATCTCGATGTGCCATTCCGTGGCACTCCCAATGAGGGTGCATTGAAGTAGAAGAAACTGTACGGAGTCATCTCGCAAAGAGTTCGACAAGAACCATAGGTGAAAGGTGGTCAGGTGATCACTTGGATCTTTGTTATTCTTAGCTTCTAAATTTAGAATGTCTGAGGGAAACTTCGTCGGCATGGGAGGCCAATGCGGATCATGACAGATTGGGTCGTTTAACAACCTTGACAAGTCTGGAAAATGTAACGTCACCAGAAAAGGTATTTTGGGTTGTTGACTAAGTACAGGAAGAAAAGAGCCTAGAGTTTGAATGTCACTAGGCTTCTAGGAAAAGTTAGGTTGTTGGCCAATGTTCTCGTAAATACCATGGCCTTGGTCAGTGAACAGATATTGCATTTGTTGGGAACTCATCGGCTAGTTCTTGTAAATGGGAATTGATGGATGAGTGAGGATTTCTCCCTACATCATGTTCCAAAGATTCTGGAAAGGGTTTCCATCTACCGATCTAACGGACATAGGTATTGATCCTTGCCCGAGGTTCCATTGACCATGGAAGGGGTTTCCCCCGGTCGACATCCCTGATGATGGAACTACTCCTTGCCATGGATTCCAGAGTCCTTGTGAGGAGAAGAGTCATGTGTTTTCCCCTTGTATAGGAATAGTACCCTGCATAGGATTTTGTTGTCCAAAATAGGGTTTCCCCTAGCTCAAACGATAGATGATGAGAAAGTGTTATTTCCAAAGAGAACGACATTGAACTGACCAACGTGGTATAGGATGAAGTTCCTAGACTACCTGCTCCGAACAAGTTGTAGTTCATGTTTGACCTGATGGGTTTTTGAGGAGCACCATTGAGCGAGGGGGACGAAGGAGGTATGTGACCTCCACCGTAAGGGATAACATTATAGGGGGAGGAGGTGCCCCCCATGGACCTTTGCAAAGGATCATTTGAGCTCGCTTTCCTAAGACCCATGGTCTATATGGTGGATTAGTTGATGACATAATTCGTATCAAAGTTGGGCATCCCATATGAAAACAGAGGACTCGTCGAACTCTGTGTGAACGATGCAGTGATCACCTCCATAGAAAAAATAAAACTGTTGCCCTAAGTAGAGGCAGTCAAGACTATTGTGGTCAAGATAGATGAAGGTGGGTTAGGAGGAAAAATTCCCCCAGTGGTGGCAGTTGTTGAGGGAGTGTGAGGACTCCCTGACGAAGTAGGAACATTTGCTTCCATCGCTACTTGCAGGACTATCTGATGCTCGTGATGTGTTACCCTTGGAGGGGCAAGCTATATCAAAAGTAGCGTTAACAAGTCAATGATCAGAGGGTTAAATGGACCAAGAGATTCTTCTTCGAGGTTAGAAATAGTCAGTTCCTCTGGATTCAAGTGCTCTCCTCTCAAAGTTGGCTCAATCATAGTTTCCTATGGCCTAGTCACCTCAAATGACCCTTGCTGGTCAAGTCTTATCCATAATGGTGGTAGTGGTGGCTCCAGTGTAACCAGTGGTAGGCCCAGAATCCTTCATGATTGGTGGATCTCTTGATCTTCCACTTTGTGAGAATACCAACTACACAGTAATGATTTTACTAACATTGAAAACCAAGAACGTACTAGAAAATTTCCTACAAGATAAAGCAAGAGAAACACATATAGTTGGAAGAATAGTTATGCCAGCCAACACTAGAGAAACTTACCAGTGCAAGTGAAAATCAAACATGGAAGCTCCCTTCGGGTATACTCTACAAATCATGGCCTGACGTCTGCCCTATGTAATGAGGTATACCCCTGCAGTCACCTGTGTAAGTCTCTAGAACAAAGTCAACTAGGTTGCCAGCTCGCGAACAATCACCAGGCGGGTACAGTCGATAGTTGGGTGGACTGCAATGAGTTGGGTAACAAATCTGGAAACCTACCAAGGGTATCGAAAGTAATTGGTCCGAAAGAAAATTGAGGATCCCAAATGGATTTGGGGTCCACAAAGCTCCGTAGAAAAATTCAACCAATAGTATCCCATGAAAAATCCTCAATATGCGTTCCCCACTATGCTTGGTACGACTTTGGAGGGGTTATCTCTGCTACCTTTCCGCATGTGACCTCATGTTTATCCTCTATGTTAGAGGGGGGTCCTAGATAACTTTCACGTTTACTAGAATTTTTACACTCCCTATCATTGACTCCAATGTTTGTTTGTAAGCCTTGAAGAGTTTCCTCTCTAGCCTAATTCAAGGCTCTAGCCTAGACTAGTTGATTGACCCTACAAACATAAAGTCTAGTTGATTTTAAATTAGCATTAATTTTAAATGTCTTTCTTTAAGTCAAGGAGATGACAATGAAACTAGTGGTGTGTTTTAAGAGGTGAAAAAAGAGGAGAAGTAAACAAAACTCAAATTACTTCTATTTGAAAAATAAAGGTTTGCAGCTAACCCTTTAACCAACTTTTCATAACTACTTTTTCTATGATATTTTAAAGGAAAACCTAAAATGAAATGTCTCTCAACTACGAGCTACTTAATGTTCGAATAAATCATTAAAGAACTTAAGAAAATGACTCTTTTTCCTAACAAGAAAAATAATCTGCCCAACTACTTAACCAAACTAAGAAATGAAAAACTTTTTCTATTATTTTTTTTATGATTCAAATAAGAAACTTGAATTAAATTCTTTTTCTTTTTCTTCAAAGAAAGTGAAGGGGAAACAATGAAAAACAAGACAAGAATGAGACATGACCTCTGCCCCACTACAGATCGCAGGGAGTCACTAAAGACACCTAATAGGTTGATAAAAAAGACTTGAAGACTTTCCTAAAACCCTTTCAAACTAAACACAAGAAATATTTGAAAATATAACCAAAATGACATCAAACCCATGATTTTACTGTAAAAAAAGAGACAATGTACTTAATCAAGAAACCCTGAGAAGTCAAACTTCAATCAGGAAAGAGGTTGACTATCTCTTCTTAAAGAAATATTTCTTGACACAAGCACTCAACTGATACTTCAAAATCCTGTGTGTGTATGCAGGTTGTCTAAAAGAAGGGTGCATATGTACGTGTGCTGACCCACAACAGGCCGCGTACACCTCTGTAACTTCCCAAAAAATGAAAGAAAACAAGTAGACTGATAGGACAGGGAGAACTGGTATGGCACCAATAGGTGACCATAATCCCTTAAAGATTCAGTAGACTCATAAATAAACTCAAAAGGTAAAAACCAATCAAACACCCATAAAATCCCCTAAAACCCTAGAGGTTTCCCCAAAATGGTCGCCAGTTCTGCTATAGCGGGAAAAATTCCCTATGCACTACACTAGGGTTCAACATGTAGAAAGATGTAACCATCTAAAATTTTCCTACCTTTCTAACTACCCCAAACATATCCCAAATTCATACATGAAAGACAAAGTGAAAATATCAGGTAATTTTACCTTTTACTCCACGTCCAGTGTCGATCCTCTCGTATTTGATAGCTCCACTAACTACAAGCCTCCTCCCAAGGCTAGCCTACATTAAAAAATAGATAAACATGAAACTACAAAACATGTATCTCATATATAAATCATGGGTTAGATTTTATAATAAATCATAAGTCAAATGAAGACATTTGACACATCATATTTTGGGATAGGAAAAGTGTTTCTTTTATTGATATCAAAATGTTTACTTACAACAAGGGCGAAGACTACTCCATGAACCTGGTCCAGGATCCTCTTCACCAAGCTCCAACCATGCCTCCTCGTATCTTTCTCCTCTCAACCTCTCTCTAGGGAAATGGAATAGGCTTATGATGGAGGGAAAATGGCAAAATGGGAAATTCTGATGCAAATCTCACAAGGTGGTTACAATTATTTAGGGCAAGGAGGGGATGTGAAATGGGAAGAGTTTCACTGTTCTTATGCTTGGATTTTGAATGAGACCCCAAAACCTCCTTTTATATGAAAAAAGGATGGTTATTCAGTTGGGTGACAGGCTATAGGCGGTGGATCAGTTGGGAAACTACCCAATAGCCTGTAATCTCAATGAATTCCTTGGAACT
This sequence comes from Picea sitchensis, assembly GCA_010110895.2. Taxonomy (NCBI): domain Eukaryota; kingdom Viridiplantae; phylum Streptophyta; class Pinopsida; order Pinales; family Pinaceae; genus Picea; species Picea sitchensis. The sequence continues at coordinate 6,105 of SNQJ01S0190684.1, read as the reverse complement.
TTTTATTTTTTTCAACTTTTGAAAGTATGCATAGGTTGTAATGGTGCAGCTAGCATACATATGCGGGCTGTAGTGGTGCATTAGGCATGTGTACGTGGGAATTAGTGGTGCAGGGCATGTACCTCTTCAAAAATAGTGTTTTTAAGAAGACTTGCTTAGTGATGGCTTGACAAAAATAGCAAGTAAGAGGGCCAAATTCTAGGTATACTTGTATGGAGAAATTTAGGTTTATAACAATAGGTTTAAAGATGAATGAATCATAGAAGTATATTAATTATTAAAAAAGGATAATGCATAAGGAAAAATAAGCCAACCACAATCCCCACTCATTCCTAGATTGCAAACACCTAAGTATTGCAGTCCTCGATAAAAGTTATCACAGGTGATATTGCGATGTGCACCCTATGCACAACATTACCTGCTCGTTTACTAGGAGAGACGATAGTTTTTATGGTTTTGTTGGAAACCTATTTGAGATCAAAACTTGGGTCAGCCCAAGAAATTAACCAATAAATGGTTAAGTTGTCAGGTGGAACTACATAGGATTGAGTGGCCAAAATTTGTAGAAGAGAAAGTGTGGAGGATGAAAGTATAGAAGGGAATGTTTAGGCCATGGAATCTAATGAAGTTGAATATTGAAATATGGTTGAGAACAAATGAAATCAAGTTTGTGTAGAAGGAAAACAAAAAAACTAAGTTGACACCATGCAAATATCTTGAAAAATACGTGTTTAGAAACTTGCATGAGGTATTTTTTTGTGATTTCCCACATTTGTTCTAGGATTGGTCATTGAGGTTAAAGGAAAACTACCCTATGAATCAGATCATATAGCTGGAGTGGTATATTTTGGGTATCGTGTAGTTAAAACACGTTAATAACAAATTCATGTGCGTAGTCGATTTATCGTTAGACAATATTGTTGCAGGGTTTGTCCCTAAATTTGCAGTAGATACCGCAAAGTCCTACACTGCGGAAAAGAAGGATTTTCTAAAGGGACCCAGAGGTAGGTACATCAGATCATTGTATACTTCAATTAATATTTTATTATATAACAACGGTGTGATCACCATGGAATCAAACAACTAAAATTCCCTGTGTGCATGGGGGAAGGGGGGGAAGCATTGACATGCGGTTGAGATATGTACAGGGATATGGATAAGGGAAATAAGAAATATGCCATGTACCCAATCATGATGGAAGAGGATCAGATAAATAAGATAAAAAGATGGAAAGATGCGCAACATAAGACCTTACTAATATAAGATGAATAAAAAGAAGAGAGCCATAACCGATAGAGAGGGATTGGTGAGCGATGAAGAAGTGGTAGAGGATATTCAGGATGTGGAATAGATTGAGGAAATCCTACATGCAACATACGAAATAAAAATAGGAGGTCCAGGGTTAGGAAAAAAATAAAGAACTCCAATCCAGATCACCATTAGTATGGAACCTACAATGCCATGTGTGACTAATAAACCTGAAAGAACACCAACGTTTAGAAATCTTAATTTTAGTGGAATAAGAGAAACAAGATAGGGATCCAATCAAGGGAAAACAACTAGGCGAGAAAGTTCAAGAAATATCAGTCAATTATCTTCCTCATGCGGAGGTAGTAGTTAAACATAGTTCAAAATGGAAGGACATGATCCCACTATCAAATTACCATAATTATGGGGAGAGGCATCAGAGGATCCTGAAAATAATTTATTTATCTATGAGAAGATTTGGGAAGCAAAGTAGATCACATATCAGGACACAAATATCACCTAGTTATCTATCACACTAAGAGATCACTCAATGTATTGGTACATGAGCCTAGATGTAAACAGTCCACGGGGAGTACCAAAGAATATCATAGATGTGAATAAAACATTGGTAAACAAGTTTTAGAAGATACGCTCAGAAGACCAGTACATGAATGAAATGATTGAAATAAGGCAGAAACCATGTGAGTCTGTTTAGGAGATTGATTAGAGGTTCAAACATTTGAAACCTAGGTTTAAATATGAAATTACTGACATGCAACATAGGCACTTGTTTGTGAACTCGCTATTACCACACTTGAAGTATCATTTAAGACAATAGAAGTTCCAAACTCAGGAAAATTATTTGTAGGCATTCCTATAAATAGAAGAGAACTAGTATCAGTAGATAGATCCAATAATAAAGGACCTAAAGGAGAATTTGAAGAATATAACATTTCAACTTAACCAAAATAAGGGAAAAGAGAAAAGAGAAGTTGTTTGGTGTATGCTATGTAGGAAATAAGGGCATCATATGAACGAATGTCCAACTTTTGCGTAGTACTTGGAAACAGGGGTGTTGAACCCCTTTCCAACAGGAGTGTTATGTATGTTTCATCAATTGGGTGAGAAAAAAAAGGGAACTTGCATGCCTGGTTGGGCATGCTAGACAAGACAAAGGTTAGTGCATGAGTTAAACAAACCAAGAACATGAAATAAACAAGTAACCCAACTAAAAAAAACTAAGGAAATAAAATTAGAATGCATAAGAAACTTCTAGAACCGTAAACAATAAACCAATGACCAAGATTATGCCACCAATGGATAACTATATTAGTTGGAAAAAAAATGTAGAGAAATGAGGACTTATGCGTCCCCTCTTCCTCCTTGGGAGGGCTCTTGAGTTCCCTAATCGAGAGATCTTCTTACAATGGTATAAAAGAAAGAAAATGATGAATAAATCAATGCCTATTCCCTTAAGAGGTGAGTGGAATGGCCTATTGGAATGTTGATAGAAATATCCAAGGAGAAAAGAGGATTCCCAAGGGAGGATTGAAGCAACATAACAATACTATGAAAATCTTAATTTCTTAGTGCACCCATGGACTCCATTTATAGCATTTATTCAAGGCAATATTTAACTTTTTGGCCCTTTAGAGAACCCTTTGGTCCTTGACCAGCCCCCCATTTGGATTTCCCTGAGATTTGAAGGTCAAATCAAGTTGGGAGCTAGTCAATAAGTGGTTGAGGGGCTGACAAGAACCATAAATGTGTCTTTCATAAGAGTGCATGGATTTTATCGTACACAATTGCGCATATGGAGCATTGTACATTTGTCCCATGCACTATGCGTGTGCTTCCTTTAGTGATTTAACGCATGTCATTTTTTTCCCAATTGTATAGATTTTTCCTCTTGAAATGAATTTTGGTGATGCAGGTGAACTAATAGTTGTTTTACATTATTGTATTTCTATAATCATTTGCATGTGTTTCAGATGAAATTTTAGTGATAACATATGCCCCCTGATGTGTGAGGTTAGAAGCATACATGTAGTTGAAATACATTACTATTTCTTCTATTGAGAGTGTCATTGTAATGAAGAGTGTTGAGATGAACTACAAGAGAGATCTGTTGGAGGGAGAGGGGAAACTATGGGACCCAAATCTTTCTCTAGGGAGAAAAAAAATAAAATATGTATACAGATGAGGCAGTCATGCCCCATGCTCGTGTCATGTAAATCAAAATGTAAAACAATAACAAAAGTTGTATGATGATGTAGATAACTGCAGTGCCCTCTAGGATGGTTTGATAATGATAGATGAAAATTATGAATGGTGAATATACTCTGAAAAGAGGCAAAGACACATGTAAGAAGTGTTGATGACTCATAGGCATTGATGGTTGTTATAGCCCTAAATTTCTCTACACCTGCATACCTGGCCTTGGGCCCTCTTACTTGCATTTTTTGTCAAGCCATCACTAAGTTGCTCTTCTAAAAAAACAAATTTCTGAAGATGTATGTGCCCTGCTCCACTACTTCCCATGTACATATGCTTACTACACCACTACAACCCACGTACATATGCATGTTTCACCACTACAATCCGCGTCTACTTGCAAACTTTGCAAAAAATAAAAAGTTGCAAGAAATTCATTGAGATTAAGGGTTATTGGGTAGTTTCCCAACTAATCCACCACCTATATCCCGTCACCCAACTGAATAATGATAATTTTCCCATATAAAAGGAGGTTTCGAGGTCTCATTCCACATCTAGACATAAGAATAGTGAAACTCTGCCCATTTCACATCCCCTTCTTTCACCAAGTAATTGCAACCCTTTTGTGAGAATTTCCCTTGCATTCCCAAATCATCCCTTCTTCCTCCATTAGAAACCCATTCACTTCCAAAGAAGAGATCCAAAGTTTGTGAGGAGAAGATAGATAGAGGTGCACTTGGAGCTTGGTGAAGAGAAGCCTAGACTAGGTTCATGGAATAGTATCCGACTTTGGTTGTAAGTGATCATTGTATTGTCAGTAAAAGAAGTAATTTCCATGTCCCAAATCTTGACATGTTGAATGTTGTTAATGGTTTATGTTTTAACATTCTAACGTCTAACCCTTATTTGTATATGAATTGGATGCATGCATATTTATTTTATTCTTTCATTGAATGCAGGACAACCTTAGGAGGAGGTTTTCATATAGTGAAGCTATCAAGCATGAGAGGATCATCACCAGACGTGGAGTAGAGGTACAGTTACCCGATCTTTCTCATTGTTTTTTTCATGTATACGTCTGGTGTATGTTTGGGGTAGTTAGAGAAGTAGGAGACTTTTAGAAAATTGTGATATTCATACATTCTGAACCCTAGTGTAGTCTTAAGGGGGGTTTTCCCACTCTAGCAGAATTGGCCACCATACTGGGGAAGCCTCTAGGGTTTTAGGGAATTTTTTTGGGGTGTCAGATTGGTTTTTATACCTTTTGAGTTTCTGAGAGAGTTTGTTGAGTATTTTTAGGGGTCTAATCACCTTGAGGTTCCATACCAATACTCCCTGCCATGTTAGTCTATCTATTTTACTCTTTTTTTTAAGAAATATAGAGGTGTACACACCCTGCTGTGAGGTTGCATACATACATACACGCCATGCTTGTCAAACAACCCACGTACATACGCATGCTTCTTAAGCATCAATAGCATACCTGTTTCAAGAAACTATTTTTAAGAAGAGGTAGCCAACCTCTTCCTTGATTAAGGTTTTACTTCTCAAGGTTTCTTGATAAATTTCAGTGTCTCTTTTTTTACAGTCAAAGCTTGGGTTAGATGTCAGTTTGCTTGTCTTTTTGAAGATTTCTTGTGTTTACTTCTGAAATGGTTTTTAGGGGAGTCTTTGAGTTTGTTTATTATCTTGTTTGGTGTCTTTAATGATTCCTTGCGATATGCAGTGGGCCATAGGTCAATTTCAGTCTTGTATTGTATTTCTTTTCCCCCTTTCATTCTCTTTAAAGAAAAGAGAAAAAGATTTAGTTCAATTTTTCTTGTTTAAAGCATTTCCAAAAAGAAAAAGGGTTTTCATTCTTAGTTTTGTAAAGTAATTAGGGTTAGTTATTTTACGTAAAAGGAAAAGGAGTTCAATTTTTATGTTCTTTACTGATTTCATATAAATTAAGTATCTCGTAGTCAAGTGAAATTTCATTTTTATTGTTACAAATATTGAAAAGAGTTAGTTATGAAAATTTGGTTGTGAATCTTTATTTGATAACTAGATGTAATTTTGCTTTCATAGTTTCATTTATTCCTCCTCTCTTCGTCTCCCATAAAACATCACTAGTTTCACTGTTGTGTCCTTTGAGTTAAAACAATCCATTTAAAATGAATGCTATTTTAAAATTAATTAGACTTTTATGTTTGTAGGGTCAATCAACTAGTTTAGGGTTAGAGCCTTGAATTAGGTTGGAGAGGAAACTCTTCAAGGCTTATAAACAAAAATTCAGAGTCAGAACTAGGGAGTGTTAAAGTCCAGTGATGTGAAAGTTATCTGGGACCCCCCTCTAACACATGGGATAAACATGAGGTCTGTAATGTCCCCACTTTGGGACATCATCACAGGGCAGAGACTTATGATGACCAGAGTAGCTAGATGGATGTTATAGCGAGTACAGGGGTATTTGAGAGGAATTTCGGGGTCCAGTTGGCATTTATCATCATATTCCATCATTATGAGCCATTCCACACAGGTTGGCTTTGGTTTCATTCCATTCCGACGATTTCCATGATTTTGACTATTTTGAGCTATAAGTTAATTAAAATCACTAAAGAGGGCATTTGGGGCACATTACTTGGAGGAACCTCTCAGTGTAAT
>SNQJ01S0190683.1:4783-18070 GCA_010110895.2 Picea sitchensis | reverse complement strand
TTGGGGATTGATGCACTACTCTTTGTTTGGCTATCTAGCCTAGGGTTTGCTTCCGGAGGAATTCTCAGTCAAGGTTAAGGTGCTCGGAGGGAGGCTTCGGCCTATGGTTGGGTGACGAAAGTATCATCAATGGTAAAATGAGCACACCATATTCTATATTCTAACACTTTCAGACTATACCAAGCTTATCTCGAAAGTGCTCAAACTTTACACGAGACAGAGGCTTGGTCAACACATCGACAACATGTTCATCTGTGCTAACATATTGGAGATTTATGGCTCCTCTTTGCACCATGTCACGGATGTAATGGTATCAAATCTCTATGTGTTTCGACTTGTCATGAAATACATGATTCTCTATAATCTTTATGCAGCTCTGGTTATCACATAGGATCATGGTTGCTTCCATCTCTAGGTCGAATAGACCAATCAACAACTTATGAAGCCATATGGCTTCATAACTGGAAGAACATGTAGCAATGTATTATGCTTACGCTGTAGTGAGAGCAATGCTTGATTGCTTCTTACTCTACCATGAGATCATGGATGATCCCAAACTAAAACAACATCCTGAAGTTCTCTTCCTGTCAGAGACACTTCCAGCCCAATTTGAATCAGTGTACCCACTCAATGTGAAATTATGATCTCCATCATAACTAAGAACATAATCTAATGTACCTTTAAGGTACCTCATCACATGTTTTGCAGTAACTAGGTGAACATGTCTGGGTTCTACCAGAAACTGACTCAAAGTGATCACGACAAAACATATATCTGGTCTAGTGTTCGTCAAATACATCAACGATCTAATAATCTGTCTATATAGCATGGCATCAATCAATTCTGATGAAGTGTTGACCAGAAGCTTAAGCTTCGTTTCCATGGGTGTATTCATGGACTTGCACTCCAACATATCAAATTTCTTCAGGATTTCAACTACATACTTCCCTTGGTTAAGGAATATTCTCTCTGGGCTCTTCCATACCTCAAGACCTAAGAAATAATGCATTAGGACAAGGTATTTCATCTCAAATTCTGAAGCAAGCTTCTTCTTACATTCAGTGATGAGTTTTTCTTCTCCAGTTAAGAATAAGTTATCCACATACAACAGTAATATCACTAGCTCATCATTCATAACCTTGAAGTAGAGGTTAGAATCAACTTTACTCTTGGTAAATCCCAAGCTTGTCAGAAAACTATCTGTCCTCTGCAATATCAAGCTCTAGGAGCTTGCTTCAACATGTACAGATCCTTCCTCAACTGGCAGACATGAGTCTTTCTATCTTCAATCTTCAAATCAATTTTTCTCATTACATTGTACCAATCTAGTACACTTGCTTAGCTGTAACTCAATCTGCACAATCATGTGCTCCCTCTATGTGCTTTCTGCAAAGCACTTATCTGTTCTCACTGTCTGGGAGTATGTCCTCTACTCTCTCTGCAACTGTTCCTTCTGGAACTGGACTCCGCACCTGCACCTGCTCTACGACTGAGAATGATTTCTTCATCCTCACTATGGCTACTAAAATCTGAGTAACTCCTCTTCTTCTATAATGACAACAACTTCATCTGAAACTAAGGGTGGCTTAATAATTGATACTAAATATAACTCTTCTTTTTTCATGGAGGTAACTCTATCTTTCATTGTAGTCATGTCTCCATGACCCAACTAATGTACTACACCAACTGCCACTCAATTTTCAATATGGGGATTTCTCCCCTTGCATCCCATACTATATATGAATCATGGTTGTTTTGGTTGTCTTCATAAATACTTGAACTATTTCTTCAATAAGTGTCTCGGCATAGTCTTCTCCCTTTTGCTGGGAGAATCCTCTGGACATACATCAAGCTTTGTATATCTGCGACATGTTTGATCTGTATAGATAAATATTGGAAGTCAATACTGACTTCTCTTCTCACAGAAGAATCCATATCCTAGTCTTTCTGACTGGATTTCTTCTTTTTCACTGAAACAAGGGAATCTTCCCAAGAGATTTCATATCTCCTAGAAGTTTCTAAAGCTACGATCTAGTCTTCTCATGGAATCTGTCTCCCAGTGGTGGAAGTTGACTCTTCATCTGATACTTTTTGAGATCATTCTTACTCTTGATTTATTCTGAGTCTATATGGACTTCATCATCTCTTACATGGTATACTTGGTGTTGAATACCAGTTCTAGATGTGAAAGACAAAGTTAGGCTTCAAACGAGTTCTACTTCCCGTTCTAATGTTTGGTCATCTTTGGAGCCTTCTGCTCCTTTCAATCAATATTCATATGAGATACTATGAATCTCAAGATATAGCTTCTTATTCATCTCCTTTGGTACATGAGTGTATATGGTCATGTACATAGTCTGCTTCATGTCTCATATAATATGTTGCCTTCAACAACCTTCACTATAGCTTCCTCAGACTTATCACCTGTGACCTAAAACAAGGTCAACAAGCAAGAATAATACTCTTTTGATAGTAGTAGATAAAACAATAGCATGAATAATTATCACAATAGATCCTTTAAAGATATCACTTGTGACCTGTCTAAAGTAAGGATCAAAAGTAAGAAATATAATACGAAATGAGGTCAAGACTCTTATAGTGTTGTGATCAACCATTCCTCCATGGAAACTTGGAACTAACACAAGAGGTTTCTCCTAGAGGAGATGTTTGTTGTATCATACAAATAAATACATTAAACATTTATCTCAATATGCTCACATGCTACCAAGCACTATAGTGTTTTCTTGACACTTGGACGTTTTGAATTTTAGCAACTTAATCATTCAAACCTGGAACCTGGTGTTTTGTTGTCAAGAATTAGTGTGTTTATTTTCTTCCAAGTCTCCTTCACTCAAGATGACAAGTGATTTCTTCAACATGTCTTCTGTACTAGGACAATATGCTATCTTGACATAAACTTGGGTTAGAGAATAATCTCTATGATCTCTACTTTAATCCATCTAATATTTTGACCAAAGGTTAGTATGATGGTCATAGCTTCAACATTCAACATTGTAATAACAACTAGATGTATATCAAAATAATCAAACCTGAGTTGCATTATTCTTATGAATGTGTTGGATCTTGAGATCCTTCTGTATCTATGGCAAGAGATCCCTTCTCCTGCAAATACCCTTTAACGCTTAACAATTTAAACATATGTGAGTACATACCTTTGACAGCATTTGCAGGTAGTGGCACCATCTGGTAGCAGCGACAATGATCACCAACTCTTAAAAACTTCAAGGGTGACTGTAACTGGTAATATGACTGATACTTCAACTAGTACTACAACTGCAATTGATACTGCAACTGGTTCTAAGACTGCAACTGCAACTGCAACTTAGGGTTTTGTGAGAAAACCCTAATTTTTCAAACTTCAAATTTTGAAATAGGGGATAGATGCGTTGAGCTAAGGTGAGTAAGCTGGTGTAGTCAGATTTCTGAAAATCCAAATTTTACCCCCTCTAACTTGACCAACGTATTTCTGGACTAGTGCTTCTGGTTTTCTGGTACTTCTGGTTTTCTGGTACTGGTGAAAACTAGGGTTTCACTTTTTGAGAGATATACCTACTGAAAAGGTGCGCTAAAGGTGCCAAAGAACTCCTTGGGTTAGGGCGCACTTTTGTAGATGGTTTTGAGGCTGAAACTCTTCTTCAATAAAAATCCCTAATTTGCATGTACGACAACAGTGATGTTTTTCTTCTTCTTGTGAAAGATGCTCTCTTCATCTTAGCTCTGATACCATGTTAAGGTTTAAGCTATTATTGAGTTTCATTTCATTTTATTAGATAACAATAGCATATATAGGATCACTGAGAAATACACAATCACAAGAGACACATCATTTATCCTAGGAAACCCTCATTGGGGAGAAAACCCAACAAAAGTTTCCTTAATATAGATAGCCAATACAATGCCAAGAGATAACTCAAACAAATATAGAAAGTCCTCTCCAAGAAGTGAGCCTCTCTCTCTCTTCTTCTTCTCCAACTGCAGCTCCAAACTTGCGCTCTGATGAACAAGTGTGTGAGTGAACAAATGAGGCACTAGCCTCTCTTATTTATACAATTTGGCACGTGTGAACTGGGGTGTCTTTTCACTGACTGGGTCGACTTCTCATTCTGGGTGGTTATAACCACTTTAATATATTCTGGGTGGTTATAACCACTTTAATATATTCTAGGGCCAACTTTTCATTTATCCCATTACAATTAGGGTTTGACTAATCCACAAAAGGGGATTTGGTCATTTACAATACCCGACATGATCAATCCACAAAAGGGGATTTGGTCATTTACAATACCCGACATGATCAATCCACAAAAGGGGATTGATCTAATGAATAACACATCAATAATAATTAGAATACTCTTTGCAGTTACATTATTTCAACATTCTCTACCAAGGAAAGGGCCACTATGCAGTTTGATTACAACAGTTTTCTGGCCGAGAATATTCATGACCAACTTTTCAAGATTCCCACAGAGGGCACGTTCCGGTATTCTTCAATACTGACATACATGTTCGTGTTTTTCCAAGAAGATAAGTTCATTTTATCCATGAAAAAACTAGATCAAAATGGAAAACCATAGTCAATCACATCCTAGGCATCACTACTGAGAAGGAACTCACCAGAATTCACTTTCAATCAGTTCATAGATCAGTTCTACCATCCAGTGGTAAGCATGCTCAGCGATAGACAAGAACCAAGGATAAACGAAGAGATCCAACGAATTCTACATCTCTCAGACCTCGCCAAGACTGGAGACTGGTATCTGTACCAAAACCACACAAAGATTAGAATTTATGGATGCGAGTTGGCCCCTTACAAGATGCCTAGATATTTTCCTGTTCAGATATTCACTTTGGAATATATCAGGAAAATTATTAACTCAGAACAACAACCTCCTTCAGCTAGTGTTTCTCAAATCATTACTCCACAAGTACCAACAAAGAAGAGTCCCAGACAAGAAATCTCCCCTTCAGTTACTGAAGTCTCAGCAGAGGATTTCCAAGTTTATAGGAAAAAGCCCAAGACCAGTCATACCCCTGACAGGTCTAGGGGAGAAGAAACCTAGTCTACCACAATAGTCGAGGGAGAACATTCACCATTGTTCTCAAGCGACTAGAAAATGATATCTACTTCTTTCGATCATTTAAAAGAAGTTAAAGTTGCATAATTTATCTTCGTATACTCTGTTTCTAGCTTTTAAAGATCTTAATGTTTGTCTTCTGATATTGTGATAAAGAAATTCTTGAATGCTTTTTTATTATAGTTGATTATCTCATATATTTATGCTATCCATCACTTTAATTTATAAAGGATCCAACATTGGCATTATCCTGCCCTGTGAAGAAAGCTAATAAAATCTATTCTCAGATCTCAAACCTTAACACAGACCCCATAGCCCAATGGATGTGTAAGCAATATTTCAGCCATTTTATAAAACAAAACAACATAGTCCTATTTATTTAACTAGCCTAATATCTGAAACCTGAAACATATCTAAATCTTACAAAGAGATCCCTCTCTAAAACTGGAAGGGCTAGATCCCAGTTTCGAAGTGGTTGGATAAAGTTACCTCTGATAAATTTCTTCTACCTCTCAACAACCTCTGGGAATTTACAAAGTGTTAACACCTTGTAGATATATCAATACATGCTTCGTTGCTATCCAATGTGTATGTCTCGACTGACTCATAAACTGACTAAGTACATTCACTGCATAACATATATCAGGTCAGGTGTTAACCAGATTCTTCAATGATCCAATCAGCGGTCAGTATAGATGTGGATCAATCTCGCCTAAATCAGTAGAAGCCTCGTTCATTTTCTTCAGATCCATCACCATCGGTGTAGGCATGGATTTGTAGTCTGTCATACCGAACTTCTTCAATATCTCCACTATATATTTTCCTTGACTCAGGAAAATATCATCAGTCTTATGCCATACTTATAGTCCCAAGAAGTAATGCATCATACCTAGATCCTTCATCTTGAATTCAGAAGTCAATGCTCGCTTGCATTCAACAATAAGTCTTTCTGAACCGGTAAGGAATAATTCATCAACTTACATGACCAAGATCAGACACTCATCAACAACAATGTGATAATATAGGTTTGGATCAACAACACTCTTTCTGAATCCCAAACTCATCAGTAATCCATCCATCTTCTCGTACCAAGCACGAGGTGCCTGCTTTAGTCCATACAGGGATTTCTTCAACCTGCACACATGAGATTTCTTCTCATGTATAAAAAATCCTTCTGGTTTCTCGATGTAAACTTCTTCCTCAATCTCACCATTGAGAAATATTGTCTTTACATCCATTTGATGTAGTTTCCAACCCATGGATGTAGCTAGTGCAATGATAGTACGGATGGAAGTATATCGAGCTACTGGAGCAAATGTCTCCTCATAATCAATTCCCTCCACCTGTGAGAATCATCTGGCCACAAATCTCGCTTTGTACTTCTAGATACTTCCATCATATGCATGCTTGATATTATAGATCCAATTGGAAGTCACTACAGACTTCCCTTCTATTCTCGGAACAATATCCCATACATATTTTTTCATGATGGATTGATAATCTTCTGTCATGGCATCTTGCCATCCCTGCTGACTTACTTCTTCTCCATGACAAGAAGGCTCATTATCAATTATGTGGATCATGGCTGAAATATAGCTCAAAAATTTCTGTGGTTTCTTGATCTCTCGAAATGTTCCTCAAGGAGCTGCATGTCCCTTTGCCTCCTGCAGAGTTTTTCGAGCGTAGGCATGACTTTTATGGCCTACTGCAATGTCTCTGGGCATATCAATTGAAGCAATTGGATCAACTGGATCGATGGTTGTCTCCCTCTGAATTGCTGAAGGGGGAGAAGGTATTGTCTCTTCCTTCTTCTCAAATAGTTTGACTCCCTCTGAGTCAAGTGACTCCCTATGAAGTCAGAAGGATAAGCATCTTCATTTTTCGGTGTTGCTAACTTGGAGACATCACATGTATTCTTAGGTCCTCTAATATATCTATAGTACTTTTCTAGCCTCCCATACTAGGACAATAACCAAGATGACCTCCCACAGGGATAATGACCAACATGGCCTCCTGTACTAGGATCATAACCAATATGGCCTCCCATAGGGATAACAACCAAAATGGCCTCCTGTACTAGAATAAGGAATGTAGTACAAAACTTACCTTAGTCTACAATCATGCTCAACATTTATTTTGGTCCTCCTGAGAAAACTCGGAAGAAGAAAGCCTAATATTTCTTGTATTCATGTCTCTAAGGTGTGTCTGGATCAATGTCAACAATGGAGGCATGTTTTCTTCCTCTCTTCCTGGTAGGAAAATTTCTCACAAAGTGTCCATACTTGTCACATCTGAAACATTGGATATTTGATTCTTCTTTTCTATGATCATACCCTAAAGTTGATGAAGTCTTCTCTCCTTTGAAATTTTAACAGAAGCCTCTTCCATTTCTTCCTCATTTCTTTGTATGAAAGGTAAGAGCATGCTTTTCATCATAAGGGGAGTCTTTCACTCCTCTAGCTATAAGTATGATTTCTTCCTGGGTATAATCTATCCATAGACGATCAAAAGTAGGTAGTTCTTCTCTACCAATGATACTTTGAAGAAATGGTTACCAATGTCTTGGAAGAGAATTGAGAGTGGTCAATACAATTTCTTTGTCTGATATGATTTCTCCAATGGCACCTAGTTGATCTTTGATCTCTGAAATCTTCATGAAGAAGGTGGCAACGGTGTCATCTTTTTTCATCTTGATATTTTGAAGTTGGCCCTTCAATGTAAGATCTCTAAGGGTGTTGTTACTCTCAAACATATTATTCAATTATTTATACATATCATGAGTTGTCTTCATTTTGGAAATACGAGGTAGGATATGATCTCTCACTGAGTAGATGATTATCTTCCTTGCCTTGACATCATCTTCCTTCCATTATTGTTTCTCTTCATCAATAGTTGTCTCTGGTAAATCCTTTTGTATCACACTCAATAGGTCATCCTCTTCCAGGGTGATCTGTAGTCTTGACTTCCAAGAACTGAATTTCCTTGATCCATCAATCCTATCTTCCATGAAGGTTTTTTTCCTCATGGTTTGTAGATTCTTCCACAAACCCTTAACAACTAGGCTAGGAAACCTAACGGCTAGGCTAGGCTAGAAACCTTAGGTTTCGTTGGACTTATGACCAACAACAATAATCCTTGAAATTCAGAAGAACACTGGTAATCTTGAAAATTCAATCAATGAGCTACAAAAACCCTAAAACCAAAATTCTACAAAAAAATTTGGAACCCTAGAAACCCTAGGGCCAAAATTCTTGGAAATGCAATCTAAAAGTTGTTGGAGATCCGTTGAAGGAGTCCATACACTCCTAAAAAAATTTATCCGCAAAGTTTCAGTGGAAGGTGCTGAAATAACCCAAAAAGTAGAGGGTCTTACATTTTTTGGAAACCCTAGGAGGGTCATACGGTTCTGCAGAAAATAGGACGATTGGATTTGAAAGCTTATGCAATGGCTCTTTCAAGTCCTAAGCTCTGATACCATGTTGAATTTTCACTATTTTAGGCTCAAGAATGAGGATTATTTCATTTAGCATGTACTTGAACCATAAACAAATGCAGCTACACCATACACAAGTTCTGCAATAACCAAGATCATAAGAAGAATTACCATGCACAAGAACACAAGAAATATCCTGGGAAACCCTTCTACTCAGGGGAAGAAAGCACAACAATCCTTTGCTATATTCTCAAGAGAATATCCCCCAACCATAAACCCTATATGCACACAAGAGGGTGCTTCTACAACCTTGAAACTAGTGCCCAAGAGAGGTGACACTTCAACCTTAAGGTAGGTCTGAAATTTTCAAATGACAAGTGAAGTGTGTTTTTCCTCAATGGGTAAATCACCTTTATTTATACAAGACCAGACACAACAACAGGTGTGTCTATTGGCACAACAGGGCCAACCTCAATAACTCATAAATGTAATTATTTATTATAATAAACCTTAATTATCTTTCACATATGGTGGGACCAACTTGTACCCTTTACATCATAATTAGGGTTACAAGTAAATCTTACACTTAGAAAATATAGCAAGGGATCCACACGTCCACTAGTGCTCAACCACCAGGGACACGTCTATTAAGGTTTAAGCTATTATTATAGTTCTTTTCATTTCAATAGACAACAATAGCATAAGATGGGATCACTGAGAAACACACAATCACAAGAGACACATCATTTATCTTGGGAAACCCTCAAGGAGAAGAAAACCCAACAAAAACTTCCTTATTATAGATAGCCAATACAATACCAAGAGATAACTCAAACAAATACAAAAGTCCTCTCCCAAGAATGTGCCTCTCTCTCTCTCTCTCACTCTTCTCCAACTGCAGCTCTGAAACTTGTCTCTCAATGAACAAGTGAGTGTGTGTGTAAGTGAGGCACTAGCCTCCTTATTTATACAATTCTGGCATGTATGGAAGTGTCTCTTCATTGGTAGGGCCGACTTCTCAATCTGGGTGGTTATAACCACCTTTAATATATTATGGGGCCTCTTTAATATATTATGGGGCCGACTTCTTATTCTACCTATTACAATTATATTTTGACCAATCCGCAAAAGGGGATTTGGTCCTTTACAATAGCCGACATGATCAATCCGCAATGGGGATTGATCTAATGAATAATTNTGCAGTTACATTATTTCAACACTCCCCCTTAACAAGAAGGGTATTCTTCAACAACATCAGGCGAGAGAGAGGACAACATCATCAACAACATCAGGTGGGTGAGAGGACAACATCATCAATATCATCTTGGAACACTGATTGGCGTATCTATAAATCATCAGAAGTTTTTCTCATCGGCAACATTGCCATTCTCAAAGGAATGAAATCATCATCTGCATCAATATGGATTAGTATAAAACTAATTCAACATCATCACAACACAAGGCTGGTCACATCATCACAACACGAGGCTGACTCATCATCACAATACTGGACTAGCTTTACATCACAACTATCAAGATGGAAGCACAATACTTGTTTTGTTTTTCGTCACAACAATCAAGTTGGAAGCACAATATTGGACTGGATTTATGTCACAACTATCAATCTGGAAGCACAGTACTTGTCTTTCTTTTCGTCACAGCAATAAAGCTGGAAACACAATACTCGTTTTTCTTTTCGTCACAGTTATAAAGCTGGAAGCACAATACTCGTCTTGATTTTCGTCACAGCTATAAAGCTGGAAGCAAGGTACTAGATTGGATTTACGTCACAACAATTAAGCTAGAAGCACAGTGCTAGACATATCTCAACACAACAACTAGACTTTCTTTGCGTCACAACGGTTAA
The DNA here is from genome assembly GCA_010110895.2 of Picea sitchensis. Classification (NCBI taxonomy): domain Eukaryota; kingdom Viridiplantae; phylum Streptophyta; class Pinopsida; order Pinales; family Pinaceae; genus Picea; species Picea sitchensis. The sequence goes on along the minus strand of SNQJ01S0190683.1, from coordinate 7,674 downwards.
GCTAGAAGCACAGTACTAGGCACATCTCAACACAACAACTAGACTAGATTTACGTCACAGCAGTTAAGATGGAAGCACAGTACTAGGCACATCTCAACAAAACAACTAGATTGGATTTATGTCACAACGGTTAAGCTGGAAGCACAATACTAGGCACATCTCAACACAACAACTAGACTGGCTTTACGTCACAGTGGTTAAGATGGAAGCACAATACTAGATATATCTCATCACAACACTACTCCCCCTCTCGAGGAAGGTCCTTTTGGACTATTCCAAGCTTATCTCGAAAGTGCTCAAACTTTACACAAGATAAAGGCTTCGTCAACACATCAACAACCTGTTCATCCATGCTAATGTAATGGATCTTTATGTCTCCTCTCTGCACCATGTAACGGATGTAATGATATTGGATCTCTATGTGCTTTGACTTGTCATGGAATACATGATTCTCTATCATCTTTATGTAGCTTTGGTTGTCACATAGGATCGTGGTTGCTTCCATCTCTAGGTCAAATAGACCAATCAATAACTTAAGAAGCCATATAGATTCGCAGCTGGCAGAACACGCAACAATGTATTCTGCTTCCGCTATACTGAGAGCAATGCTGGATTGCTTCCTACTCTACCATGAGATCATGGATGATCCCAAACTGAAACAACATCCTGAAGTGCTCTTCCTGTCAGAGATACTTCCAGCCCAATCTGAATCAGTGTATCCACTCAATGTGAAATCATGATCTCCATCATAACTGAGACCACAATATAATGTACCTTTAAGGTACCTCAGCACATGTTTTGAAACAACTAGGTGAACATGTTTGGGTTCTACCAGAAATTGATTCAACGTGTTCACAACAAAAAAAATATTTGGTTTGGTGTTCTTCAGGTACATCAACGATCCAATGATCTGTCTATATAACATGGCTTCAATCAATTCTGATGAAGTGTCAACCATTAGCTTCAACTTTGTTTCCATGGGTGTACTCATGGACTTGCACTCTAACATGTCGAATCTCTTCATGATTTCGACTGCATACTTCCCTTGGTTAAGGAATATCCTCTCTGGACTCTGCCATACCTCAAGACCTAATAAATAATGCATTAGGCCAATTTATTTCATCTCAAATTCTGAGGCGAGCCTCTTCTTACATTCGGTGATAAGATTTTCTTCTCCAGTTAAGAATAAGTCATCCATATACAACAATAATATCAGTGACTCATTGTTCATAACCTTGAAGTAGAGGTTAGAATTTGCTTTACTCTTGGTAAAACCCAAGCTCGTCAGGAAATTGTCTATCCTGCCATACCAAGCTCTAGGAGCTTGCTTCAATCCATACAGAGCCTTCTTCAGCTTGCAGACATGAGACTTCATGTCTAAAACTTCAAATCCTTGAGGTTGCTCTATATACACTTCTTCTTTGATGACACCATTTAAGAAAGTTGTCTTTACGTCCTTCTAGTGTAACTTCCACTTCATCTTAGCTGCAAGTGCTATGATGGTTCTGATCGACGTGTATCTAGCTACATGAGCGAATGTCTCTTCATAGTCAATGCCTTCCTTCTGAGAAAAGCCATGAGTGACAAATCTTGTTTTATACTTCTCAATACTTCCATCAGCAACATGTTTTATTTTGAAGAGCCATTTGGAAGATACCACATCCTTTCTCTTCGGTCTGGGAACTATTTCCCATACATCGTTCTTTATTATGGATTGGTATTCTTCTATCATAACATCTGCCCATTCTTTCTTCTGAATGGCTTCTTCAAAGAAAGTAGGCTCTTTATCTAGGAGATCACACATCAAAGCCATATAACTGGACAATGGCTTAGGTCTCTTCACCTGTCTTGTGGTTCCTTCGGGAACACCATACTTCTCTCCATCTTGAATAATCTCTCTTGCCCAAGCAGGCTTTATTTTATGGGAGATCGTCATCTGAGGAGGTTATTGAAATTCTACTATGTCATTATCTTCTAGAATTTCCTCATCAGGGGAAGTTACGACTTCCCTCACTGGTTCTGTAGCTCTGGGAACCTCCCTCACTGATTCTGCAACCCTGGGTATTACGGGTTCCTCTTCATATACTTCTTCAAGATGGCATCTTATCGATTTCTTGAGCCCTGCATCTTCATCGAAGGTCACATCCCTGTTGATCTCAATGTGATGGTGACCTGGTATATAAATCTTGAAGGCCTTGGATACCTCACAGTATCCCACAAATATTCCCTTCTTTCCTGAAGGGTTCAACTTGTTTCTTTTCTCTTTCAAAATATGTATAAATATTGGGCAACCAAATATTTTGAGATGGCTTACCTCTGGCTTCTTTCTGGTGAACATTTCTTTCGAGGTCTTGAACCCAAGTGCACTATGGGAAAATTGGTTTTGCACATATACTGTTGTCATTTCTACTTCTGCCCATAAGCACATTGGAAGATCTTTATCATGGATCATGGTCTTCATTGCTTCCATTATCGTTCTGTTCTTTCTTTCTGCCACACCATTTTGTTGAGGATTATAGGGAGTGGTGAGCTCCCTCTTGATCCTGACATCTTTGCAGAAGTTCAAAAACTCTTTTGAGGTGTATTCTCCTCCATTATCTGACCTAAGTATCTTGATATTTCTTTTGGAAATATTCTCTATCAAGGCTTTGAATTCTTTGAATTTACTTAACACTTCATCTTTTGATTTCAAAAAGTACACCCAGGTCTTATGAGAATAATCATCAATAAAAGATATATAGTATACATACCCATTGATGGAGGATGATGGCATTGGGCCACACACATCTAAATGAATGAGTTCTAGGACTCCTTCTGCTTTGTTGTCTTTCTTCGGAAAAGGGTTCTTGATATTCTTCCCTTGTGCACATCCATTGCACACGCCTTCATGG
>SNQJ01S0190682.1:0-18070 GCA_010110895.2 Picea sitchensis | reverse complement strand
ATGTTCGACTATCCCCTTTATAAGTTGAGGGGCCTAAGTTGTGCAGTGTTTAGAGCGTGCATTACATCAGTGTTTGAAAAGGAAAATCACATCAAAAAACCTTTACAATGCAAAATTTTTAGTCAAATGCGCGACTGTTAGCCTGGACAGGTGCGCGTGTGTGCGCTAGACAGAGCGCATGCATGCGTCTGTGGGGTGGCGTACCCGCGCATTTGAGAGAAAAGGCCGGTTCTCTCGATTCTGCAGTGAATCGGCTGATTGACAGGTCGGCGAAAGATGGTTTGAATCTCTGCAAGTCAAAAACGACAAAAGGAAAGCGAATTGAACCCAATTGAAAGAGGATTTAATACCTTAACTCCCCAGTGGAATCACCAGTCTGTTCGTGCTCGAATCGTCGCCGGGTGAGAAAGAATGGGAGCACTAGCATGCCCTATTGGGCTCAGCAAGGCAGAACAGGTTGCTGTGGATCAAAATGGGTTAACAGAGAACAGAAAACCAAACAAAATAAAATCTATCTAACAGCTGAAAAGCAAATAACATTACAACAATAAACAAAAACTTCAAATGTGAGACAAGGGAGTTCCCAGTGGTTTCAAGGCTTGATCTATTAGCAAAAACCAAAGCACACGCTGTAGAAAGGGATAATGGTTCCTCTTCCCTCCAGAGGAAGGTCCTTCGGGAATCCTCAACTGAATGCCTTCCTTACAAAATGAACAGAGCAGAAATGGATGGTGAGAGAACTCGGTATTACACAGTTGATGAACTGGTGATCAAAGACTAGGCTTAGAAGCATCTGGACAGCGTAACTCTACTTTGAATTCTTTGCTGAAACAATGAGCCTTCACTGCTTTTTATATCCATTTCCAGGTGGTCACGTAACTAGTTCCCGGTGTAGACACAGGCTAGTTTAGGGTTCGCTTAAGCCATAAATTCGCCGTATTTGCAGAATCGACCCTGATCTGAGGGTCAAATCGTCTTGGGGGCCGGTACATAAGCAGTCGGGAAGCCGACTTAGGCAATTAATGCGCCGTATTAGCAAATGCGCGGCTTTTTGTATGGACAGGCGCGCGTCGGGCGCGCATGCGCTTATTGTACGTTTTTATCCCGCGCATACGCGCGCGCACCCTACTGTTGTAAAGCGCCCTTCAATTTCTTGTTACTTTGTATAGTTTTTGACCCTTCTGGAATGCTGTGAACAGTGCCATGACTTCATTGTTGTTTTGATGATGTAGAGTTCTTGTCGCCATGTGCAGATGATGTGGAGTTCTTGTCGCCATGTGCAGACGAAATTTCAGTGATAACACTAAGATTTCTTAGCCTCTGGTAGTTGAGACTCTTTGTCTTCTATCATAGTCGATCCAATCCTCTATGTTGCAGTTACAGGCTTCAATGCTCATCGATATCTCAATCGCCTCTAAGAATAGTCTAAAATCACTGGAAGATGCCTCGAGCCTCTTCATCTTCTCTAGCGATCATTCTAAGGCCTCTTCAAGTCCTATGGAAAAAACCATTAGTCATTTCTATCAGTTACACTGGGAAGTGAAACAGTAGCCCTTCGATCATATTCACGTTCATCTGCACCATTGGATGGAATTTGTAGGGTCTTGCATTTAATCTTCAATCTTTTCTCTACAGCTCTTCGACGATGTGACCACAATCGGTGACCGAGCACTTATCCATAAAGCACATTCACGTTTTTGCAATTTGGCATTTTGACATCCTTGATGCAAAGATTTCTTTATGCTCCATGCCTAATCCCTGAAACTCTGAAATGGAGCTTGCCACTTCAAGTTCTCTTCTATAGTTCTTTGACAGTGTGACCACTAGAATATGACCCCTCTCCAATCACACAAGAACTTCGATCTCTAGATCAACGGTCCTCGATCCATGGTGATCAGATGGCTATCCTCTACCCCAGGACTTCAGCCTTTGGGACTTTGGGGGAGTGATGGAATTAAAACTCATGAAGCAAAAACTCCTGAAGTTAGGTCAGTCTTGCATCACTCGATCACATCTCGTGACTCGAGTGGTTGTCACGTGTCACTCAAAATTGTGATTTCCAATGGCCTGAAATGCCAAATCAACTTGACACTTGTCGTTGTCTAATCGTGCCACGTGTCATAGTCTTCCACCTATCCTTTCTGACGTGGTCTGCCACATTCACCTCCTAGATATTTCAGCCTAGATCACTTCACGATTTCGCATATCAAAATTTCAAAATTCTTGAAGTGAATGTTCTTTACTTCCAAGTCCCAGTCTGCGAAACTCAGAAATGGAGTTAGTTCAGCTTTTTTCACTTCACAACTTTGGGACTCCTGTGATGAGAAATCTTGACACTTGAGTCCTCCATCTCCCGATATCCAAAACTCCGAAATGGAGTTGGATCAATGGTTTAGATCAAACTTTGATCTGACGGCTAAGGTTATTTTACGATTTCGAGTATCGCAAGATCGAGAGGTTAGGGAACCCTGTTCCTTTGACTTTCCAGTTAGCAAAAGGATGATCTTTCACCACGTATCCTTCTTGGATCAACGGTCCCATTTTGTCCTCGATCCAATAGTTGAGAATATATCATGGTTTAGCATATCATGATTTTTCATTTCACGACTTTGGGACTACTGTAGAAAGATTTCTTGACATCTCCAACTCCCGGTATCCGACATCTTGTCTCTTGCTTTTAGGATTTTGGCGTTTCGCATTTCGCGATTTCGACATTCTTTTCGTGAGTTGCTTCTTTGACTCCTCCAATGCCTGGTCTGATATTTCCATTCAATTATCCCTGCTGCACTGTTGATATTCCTTGCCTTCTTATTTTCCATCAAATAAACAATCACACTCTTGCACTCTTCGTGCACCTATCCACTATCTCTTTTGAACTTACGTTGTCCCTGTTTTTCCATCACTGCATACTCTAATCTTGCCATCAATGATAAGCACACCTGCCGGTAAACATGCCAATAGTCTTTTCTTCTGTAAAAGAAGATTCTTTAGATCCCTTCTTTTTCTCAACTTTGGATCTACACTGCTTCTTGTAGTGCCCTTGTTTTCCACACCTCCAACACACCCTTACAAACTTTCCAAGAGATTTAGATCTACCCTTAGAATTAGATCTCCCACTTGAGAAATTAGATCTATTTATTTCCTTGGAACGTCCTCTTGCAAATAATGTGTTTGTGCTATGTCCTTCCATATTATTTCATCTCATCTCCTCTGACAACAAGGATGAGAACAATTCTTCAAACTTCAAAGAAACTATATTACTACCTATGGCCACAACCAGACTATCCTATGAGTCTGTTAAAGAACACAACAAACTGATACATTTATAAACATCTGAAATTTTAATCTCAACAGATACTAACTGACTTACCATAGTATTGAAGGTGTTCAAATGCTCTGCCACCGAGTCTCCATCTCTCATCCTCAAGTTATACAGCTTCTTTCTCAGGAATAGTTTATTTACTAGGGACTTAGACTGATACAACTTCCCCAAATTTTCCCATAAATCCTTGGTTATAGCTTCCTCTGACACATTTAGTAATACTGAATCGGAGAGACAGTTGGATTGTGCTCTTTGCCTTCTGATCCATATTTTTCCAGTGATTTGCAGAAGTTCCTATAGGTGCAGTACCTGGATCTACCGCGATCCACTGATCTCCGTCCACCAAAAGATATTCCATATTGAGCTTCCACAACTCAAATCTTTTCCCATTAAACTTCTCGATCTCCATCTTCGAATTACTTGCCATTTATTTTCACCTGAAAAACAATACCACAGATCTCCCACTGTAACAAGGCCTATCACATTCCTAATCCAAACCCTTGACCACAAAGGCATCCCCTTGAAGCCAATAAAGCTCTAATACCAAATGTAAATTCTAACCTTTTACAATGTCTATTGTAAACAAATATTCAGAAAAGAGCAGAAAAGATACAATGGCAAATACAAACATTACACAGAGATTTTTCCCCTGGAAACCCAAACCGAGAAAACCATCATATATTATATTCATTCATTGTGTTACATTGTTTACAATACAATATTCATATAGGAGCCAACGGCATCCGAAACCCTAATTCCTTAACCAAAAATAGAAAACCATCGGCAAAAACCATGTGCCGAAAAAACCACCTAAATACATGACATGTTTCCCAAGGTAGGTGTCACTACTACTCGTGCAAAGAATATAACACATACCCAACAACTGGAACAGTAGGACTGCGCAGAATGGGACTTCACCCAGGCAAAGTTATATGACCATTGGAGACACCCCGAACATTAGAATGATGCTCCAGAATGGTTAGAAAACACATTTATGAGCTTATGGACTGCTTTTGGGATGTTGAGACCACGCCATAATGGATAGATTTACATTGACGAAAGAATTTCCTAGCCATTGGAAGATCCATTATGGTGCCCCACTTATTTAACTCATAGATCACTACGCCGGGAACACTTTTTTCTACCCGTGATTAACTAAGCCAAGAAGAAAATTGTCTGTGTGTCGAGTTGTGAAGTCTGTTATTATTTGAAACAAGACCTCACCTATCTGTTTGTCTACCCTACCTGTCCATTTTCCTACCTCGACCTGTCTGTTTAAAAATGAGAATTTTGGAAGAACCTAGTGAATTGGAGAAGTCTATCGAGGAATTCCTTAAGAAGCTAATGGCCGACAGACTAATATCTGAAGGTCTTCAGGATTCCTCAACTAGGGGAGTGCAGGCTTCCCCTTCGACTGGACATCATATTGGCTGTGTCAACCCCGTGTCTGAGCAGCAAAGTAAGCACTGCGGTGATCCGACTAATGCGAAGAAGATCCCGTTGATCGTACATGATTATATGCCACCTTTGGCTAGCATTGTTAACCATGATAACATTCCATGAGATTTTGAGTACGACGTGTTCACTGCATACATTTCTAAAGGAATTCGCATACTCGAGATTTAGTTAGGACAGATCCCGCTATTGAAGAACAATGATTTCAACCTAGGAGACAGGAATAACTATTCTATGTTATCACCCCACCGCTACTTGACGAAGTCAACTAGAAAGAAGCCTCACCTCCTCTCTTGTCCATTGATTAAGGGGCTAGTGCAGTCCACCGTGTTGAATGTGATGAAGATACTGCATTTTGGATGCCAACAGGAGGTTAATGCTTGCATTAAACTCCTCTGTTCATGCTATCATGGCGAATACTTGTGGCTCGACAAAAGGATTATTGTGGATTTGGTGTTGATCCACCGGATCATGGGAATAAGTGTGAGGGGTCTTGACCCTTAATAGTTTTATCTATGGAAGGCCTTGGACCATTTCATACCACAGTGCATCAAGGAAACTTACAGATAAGTAGAAAAAGGAAAGAGAGGTTACAAGGTAGCCTCTATACAGGATGGCGCAGTGTGTCTGGCTTTCCAACTTATAGCTTCCAAGCTCATGAGGAAGAACCACCCCACACAGGTCACCGGGTTCATGGTGGACCTCACAAGAAAACATGTGGAGGGAATGCAGATGAACTGGATGAACTACCTCGTCAATGAGTTAGAGAAGGATTGTCGTGAAGCCTAGGATTTGGGATATGAATTCAATTACAGCTGGTTGATCATTTTGATCGCATTTGTCACTTGGAAAATGCCTGAAGGAGCCACTTTCCCAAGGATCGAACCCTTAGATCCATTGACCGCTTATATTTCCACCCTGTGGTACACCAATGACATGACGAAGCAGTGGCAGTCTAATGTCGTGTTTCATGCATACTATCAGTAGTTGAAGGCTTCCATTGAATCATTCCTACAGATGACATCGCGCACCCTGCACCAGTACCAACAAATAGCAAAGTTTCATGCAGATCCTCATTTCATCTACATCATCGTGTGTAGAGATTAGAACCAGGAATAATTGCAGTCATACTACAAACTAACAGATGAAGATATGGAGAAGATCACAAAGGAATGGGCAGAGGAGTTTCTTGTACATGTTGCTGATATAGAATTATCTAACACCGACACCATAGGAATACCCATAGTTACAAGGGTTGAACATGTCGGACAGTCCAGTGGGATGAAGAAGAAGAAAAAACAAGAATAATTCGAGGATATAGAAAGGGATGTGGAGGACAATGCTTCTGAAGATAATAGGTTTGATTCACCAGGAGGAGGAGAAGACAAAGCAAATGGACAGGGAGGAGAAGATGAAGAAGAGAAAGAAGGAGGCAAAGCTACACTGCCATAAGATCTCCCTGTTGGTACAGTGAAATCTGTTAGCGTCAAAAGTCACTCCTGGACTGCTTGCAAGAGTAGAGCCCGACACCCATCAGTTTATTGTCACGATTTGTTTTAAAGGATGATCAAATAGAGGTGAAGACTCAAGGAAATATCATTCTAACTGAGGGACTGGGTCTGGTATGTAAAGAGCAAAGGAGGTCTGGAATCCTAACTTCATCCAGTGGGTTGATTATAAGATGAACAGGTGGAAGACTTAGTAGGAAAAGTGAACAAACAACTTGGGCAATAGGCTTTCAGAAGTTTGCAGAAGAAAGACTTTGAAATAAAGATCCGCTTGGTTCAGGGTCTCAAGGAACTGAAAGGGGGACTTGACTGGATCCTCCAATTCCAAGTCACTCAACGCTGGGGAAATCACAAGAACTGATTAGAAACAGTGCAACTATTACAGTGATCCATTACAACATCATCCTATAATGGCTACAGCTTGACTGGATCCTCTAATTCCGAGCTGCTCTAACATAGTGTAAACAAAGACATGAAAGAAACTGGCATTTATAAGGCAAGAAGTCTCAAAAGTTCATACATAACCAGAGCAACAATGCTTCATTAAAACTTTACAACCGGGAGCTCAGCTCAACCATCGATAGATACAAAAATGGCGAAAACACCTTGTTATACTCAAAACAACAACAACAACAAAATCAAGACATTGCATTATAAGCTTTGCGTTTGCATGGCTTCTGACAATCTGCACCTGCAATCTTTGACTAATCGGGCACCTACGGCAGATGCAATTGAACTCCTGATAGTTCCGTAGGCGAATCGACGTGCTCTTAACTCGTCGCCGAACTTTCCCATTATGGCGGAGGCGATGTCTAACTACCACCAACTGCTTCAATAACTACTTCATTGGGATTGAGGATGATCCGACCAACTCGACATTTCTATGATGTGGGGGTTGCTTAATGGTGCCATTTGGATCAGCTTGAACAACCTTTCTTTGGGTGTTGCTTCGCTAGACTGCTACGAGGGACCCCCTTATGATGGATGAGGATGAGGGCATGGTGAGAATGATGGTGGGAGTCGTGCCATTGGATGAGGAATACCACGGGAGATGGACGGGACACAGGTGGAAACAACAGAGAGTGCAGGATTCAAACCGCATGGTGGAAGGTGTTGAGGTAGAGGAGACACATGGCAGGGGACGAGGAGAATTGGACGGTGAGTGGATGACAAGATGGGGGAAGGGACCACCTAGGAGAAATGAGGAGAGGCTAAAGGGAAAGGACCCTACCACATGGACAAGTGGGGAATAGGTGGCAAGGAGGTAAGTGGCGCAAAAGGTGGCACGATGTGGAAGGGGCCCACAGGGTTAAATGAAGAAAGGCGGCAGGAGTCTGGATCGCCTGTGAGCCGTTGATCCGGGCTCACCAATCGCAGTCGTCGAAAAGATGCACCCCATATTCTGGACCCCCCCCTCCGCTTAAAGGTAGAAAGGCAAGGGGGGTTCGGAATCACCTCTTGCACCGTTGATCCGGGCGCTATGATCATGGCCGTTGGATAGCTGCGCCCTGAATTCCAGACACCCCCCCTTCGCTTAAAGGTAGAAATGCGAGGGGGGTCCGGAATCATATGTACGTCGTTGATCTGGGCACGCAGATGCCTGCCATCCAGATCCACTTGCTGCTTACCGCGAGCGCATTTTGCATCCTGTATTTAGGGTGAGTGGGTTTTTAACCCACTCCTTTGCATTTTACCCCCCCGATACAAGAAATATCGCTAACATTTGGCTCCATGGGGGATAGAGGCGTCCCTGTGATGCTCTAAGAACTCATTCCGCAGCTTCAGTGCCTTGCTATTGGGCTATGGAGTCATGTTGAAAACATCCCGCTACTGAAAATACAGGCGAAAAATAAAAGTAACAAAATAAAGCTACATGCTCAAAGGAGCTTATTTATACACAATCCTAAACTAATAAAATATTTTACATGGGCTAGGTGAAAGAGAACTTCCACCATAGCCATTCAAGAAGCTTCCTGGATAGAAGCTCCTTCCTTCTGTCAATGATCACCAGCAGATGGTGTAACCGTGACAGTAGAACAACTACACTCTTCAAATCCTCCTTATAGGCTGGAGTTGAGATGAAATAGGGCGGCTCCAAGGCATAGGGGAAATGCCACTCCATTTATTTGCTGACAGGGTCATCGAATGAGTGGCCATATCCGAGGAATTGGTGAAATATAGCCTCTTCTGCTACATATTTGTTCACACACGGCCGAATGTCTTTGATAACCACAGGCGGGTGAATAACTGAAGTAGGCTCGTTGATCTCAAGTGGTGGCTACTCACTGACTGGCTCTACGTAGTCTGTAAACTGCATCTTCGACTGCTCCTCTGGTTCTTCTAGTACCTCTTCTTGGCTCTCCCAAGGGTCAGAGTCGTAATCATCATAGATAGTACCTGTGGGAAAGCTCTGCTTTTCAATTTGTTGCTTAGGGGGGCTGATTTCCTCGCATCATCTTTCATTTGTGAACAGAGGAGAAGGATCTGCAGTCTTCTCTTGGAAATCCATCATATCGAGCTCAGACTTTGATTCGTAACTGTCATAAGTGGTCTGGATGCTCTGACAGGCAAAAGGTGATGTCGAGCTCTACTTCTCCTCTTCTAGATAATCATCGAAGTCGGGGGGAGACAAAGCTTCTCCAACTTGTAGAAATGGAACTATCCCCCGCTCCTCCATTTCGACCACGAATGTAAACACATCGTGGGAAATCTCGTGAAGGAAAAGAGAGCAATCCTCTTCCACAACTACCTCTTTATTTCTTTTATCTGAGACATCAAGCTCATCGGGGACAGATGTTAATGCGCTTACGAGATCTTCAATATTCTCCTCGAGAGAGCCATCTAGAACATCTACCTCAGAGACTGGAAAATCCTCCCCATTGTCCTCAGATTTTAAACTTGCATGTTGGGCAATGAGAGATATCATTAGTTCACTCAGAGAAACTTCCTCCTCTAGTCTTCTATCCTTACAGCCCTCATCAGGCATTATCGTATCTGGGAGGATTTATTCTTCTTGGCTCTCCCATGGGTCAGATTCATAATGACCATAAACAGGACCCGTGGGAAAGATTTTTCCATTATCACCCTCAGTAGAGCTACTAAGGGCCTCTGCTTCAAAGGGTGGGAAATCCTCAACGCATTGTTCAGCTTCCCACCTGTCAAATCTGGCAGTGATAGATTTTATCAGTTCCATAACTCTGCCCAAATCTTCTTCTCCTTCTCTGGGATATTTATAATCATTCATTGTAGATATACCACAATCATTTTCTTCAAAGGGTGAAAAACCCTCTTCACATCGCTCAGCTTCCCGCCTATCCAATTGGGCAGAGAGAGATTTTATCAATTCCATAACTTCGCCCGAAGCAGACGAATGGGAAGGAGAAATGACTGATTCCTGATCTAGGTCATCAGGATCCTCCCCACAACTTACGTCTGAAACAACTTTCTCTTGTATAGATTTGTGGTATCCCTCACAACAATTATGACAAATTAACTCAAGGGAATACAGCCTCTGACAATAGGCGGTGAAAGATGCGTGGAATTCACCGAGCAAAGAAATGCTAGCAGGGGGTAAAGAATAATACTATTTACGTGCATTCCCTGCTAACGAGAACAAGAACATTTTCAGTAATACATCCTCATGATGTATCTCCCACTGATGCATGAGTTCATGAAACTCGTTGAGGTGTTGAGCAGGGTTGTCCTCTTCACGATCTCTAAATCTGGGAAAATAATCGCCCCATTCATCCATAGAGGGGACAACATTAGGAAAACCAGGAATAGAAGAAAAATTAAATGGAGCAAACCTTCAAGCCAGGATTTCCTCCATATCGAACCAGTGGAGTCACCAATTGATCCTCGAATAATGGAGTCACTAGGTGAAAGATGCACAGCTTCAAATGTGTCTAGTCCTTGTTCACCATCAAAGACCAAATATTAACATTATTGTTACCCTAGGAAACTTCTCGAGCTGAGAAAGCAGCCGCTGAAACCTTCTCGAGAAAGCCCCTCTGGGTCAGCTTTCAGGTGTGCCAACAGTGGCCACAACTGAAACAGTAAAGTGGAAACAATGGAGTCGCCACAGTGGAGTCGTCAGGTGCACAGTAGCAATATCAATAATTCTGATTTCTAATGCACCTTCAGAATTAGTTGATCGTTGTCGTTCTGCCCAGGGAAAATCTTCAACTTCGTCCCTGGCAACGACACCATAAATGTTGGCGTCGAAATTCACTCATGGATTGCTTGCAGGAGCAGAGCCCGACACCCATCAGTTTAGTGTCACGATTTGTTTTAAAGGATGATCAAATGGAGGTGAAGACTCAAGGAAATATCATTCTAACTCAGGGACTGGGTCTAGTATGTAAAGAGCAAAGGAGGTCTAGAATCCTAACTTCATCCAGTGGGTTGATTATAAGATGAACAGGTGGAAGACTTAGTAGGAAAAGTGAACAAACAACTTGGGCAGTAGGCTTTCAGCAGTTTGCAGAAGAAAGACTCTGAAAGCAAGATCTGCTTGGTTCAGGGTCTCAAGGAACTGAAAGGGGGACTTGACTGGATCCTCCAATTCCAAGTCACTCAGTGCTAGGGAAATCACAAGAACTGATTAGAGACAGTGCAACTATTACAGTGATCCATTACAACATCATCCTATAATAGCTACAACTCGACTGGATCCTCTAATTCCGAGCTGCTCTAACACAGTGTAAACAAAGACATGAAAGAAACTGGCATTCATAAGGCAAGAAGTCTCAAAAGTTCATACATAACCAGAGAAACAATGCTTCATTAAAACTTTACAACCGGGAGCTCAGCTCAACCATCGATAGATACAAAAATGGCGAAAACACCTTGTTATACTCAAAACAACAACAACAACAAAATCGAGACGTTGCATTAAAATCTTTGCGTCTGCATGGCTTCTGACAATCTGCACCTGCAATCTTTGACTAGTCGGGCACCTACGGCGGATGCAATCGAACTCCTGACAGTTCCATAGGAGAATCGACATGCTCTTAACTCATCGCCGAACTTTCCCATTATGGCGGAGGCGATGTCTAACTACCACCAACTGCTTCAATAACTACTTCATTGGGATTGAGGATGATCCGACCAACTCGGCATTTCTATGATGTGGCGGTTGCTTAATGGTACCATTTGGATCAGCTTGAACGGCCTTTCTTTGGGTGCTGCTTTGCTGGACTGTTGCGAGGGACCCCCATATGATGGATGAGGATGAGGGCATGGAAATAATGATGGTGGGAGTCATGCCAGTAGATGAGGAATGCCACGGGAGATGGACAGGACACAGGTGGAAACAACAGGGAGTGCAGGAGTCAAAGTGCATGGTGGAAGTTGTTGAGGTAGAGGAGACACATGGCAGGGGATGAGGAGACTCGAACGGTGAGTGGATGACAAGATGGGGGAAGGGACCACATGGGCGGAACAAGGAGAGGCTAAAGGGAAAGGACCCTGCCACATGGCCAGGTGGGGAATAGGTGGCAAGGAGGGAAGTGGCGCAAAAGGTGGCATGACGTGGAAGGGGCCTGCAGGGTTAAATGAAGAAAGGTGGTGGGAGTCTGGATTGCCTGTGAGCCATTGATACAGGCTCACCAATCACAGTCATCGGAAAGATGCACCCCGGATTTCAGAGCCCCCCCCTCCGCTTAAAGGTAGAAAGGCGAGGGGGGTCCAGAATCGCCTCTCATGTCGTTGATCCAGGCACTATGAGCATGGTCGTTGGATAGCTACGCCCTGGATTCCAGACACCCCCCCCTCCGCTTAAAGGTAGAAAGGCGAGGGGGTTCTAGAATCATATGTATGCCATTGATCCGAGCACGTAGATGCCTGTCGTCCATATCCGCTTGCTTCTTACCGTGGGCGGATTTTGCATCCTGGACTTAGGGTGAGTGGGTTTTTAACCCACTCCTTTGCATTTTACCCCCCCGATACAAGAAATATCGCTAACAAAATTGCATAAGAGGAAGGTTTCTCTAAAGAAACCTTCAGCCAAGAAGAAGACACGTGCTAATAAGCCCCAGTTGGAGGCCATGCTCACTTAGGACGACATCAGTCTGGTCTGTTGATCTATAGAGGATGCTTCCGAGGAAATATTTCAAAGATATGGAGAGAAGCAAGAGGATATATATAGAAGGATCAAGAAGGAATTGGAGGAACTACAACAAGTTGTTCGTTTGTTCCACGTAGTACCTACTGCACCTTCCTCGTCATAGACTGCGGAATAGGGAGATGAACCAACCCAATTGAGAAAGATTACGAATGCAACATAAGCTCAATTTAAGAGAGCTTAGGAAGAGAAGGAGAAGTTTAAATAAGCCTTGAAACAAGAGAAAGATGAAGTCTTGGTGTAGTTACGAGCAGTGCAGAACAATGTAGTTGCTCATGAAAACAAAAAACCAAAGCTTTAGGAAAAGTTTCAGGAGGAAAAATCCCAACTAGAGAGAGAAAAGGAGCAACTACTCGCATAGCGAGCCATGGTCAAAGAAGCGGTGAGTAAAGAATGTCACTTTGTGTTGGACTTGGGACGGGAAGGGGAATATTTGGTCAAAGATCAAATAGTGAAGCTCTTTGAGACCCTCCAATAGCTTCAGGTCAGGATAATTTATTTGGAGGCCCAAACAGTACCGAGCACCCTGCAAGAGGTACATGACTAGAGGGAGGAGACCACTAAGAACACAGTAGTAAGAATTAGAGCCCTCGCCTCAGAATGTAAACAAATAAGTGATAGAAGAACCCAAACATATGAACACCTCATCGAGGATCCAGAGCTAAGGGAGTTGGAAGCACAGTTACAGGAGGTGCAGCAGCAGGAATTTTCAATGCAGGCACAGATGAATCTGTTCACTGCGGTAGAAATAATGAAGATATATAAAGAGCAACATGTAGTACAATAACAGATCACTTCTGTCCAGGGTAGGGTAATGGAAGTCACACAAAAGCTACAACCTATGTAGGATGAAGCCTGCAAGGTGTTTGAAGAGATTGATGGATAGGGTTCACAATCAGATTAAGTGGTTGCAATAGTAGAACAATATCTAGAAGGGCCTATTACAGAGAAAATGATCCAAGAGCTCATTGAGTAGGAGGCTCAGGAAAGGCAGAAAGTCAAGGCAGATAGAGTTAAACTTGAGGCTTCCGAAGTAGCATTGTTCGAACCTAAGTGACTCAAGAAGAGTCACATGTGACTGTTGGCGACCTGTTGGCCCTTGACCAAGTTTTGAGGAAAACTTGGTCAGATTTGGCCCACTTTTGGACTTCGATATGGTAATCGAAGATGGAGCACCTAGGCGGAGCTGAGATCACGGATGTCACTCATTTTTGCGGGCTATGTGGACCCAGTAATGGGTTCTCTAGGGTTTTTGTAATGGGTTTATGGGATGTTGGCCTATGGGTTTTCCCATGTTTGGCCCTATTGTAAGGGTTTGTAAAAGTATAAATAAAGAAGAATGTATTGTAGGAGAAGTAGTATTTTGGAGCTAAGTGCAAGAAGTTCGAGTGGCTTTGTGCAAGGGAATGTATGTGTATTAAGTCTTTGTTCTTGATAGAGCATTGGCTCTGTGCCTTGACCTAGTTTTGGAAGCAGAATCTGGTGCTCTATACATATATTTCATGTCCAATGTGAAGCTTGACTTTATGGCTTAGTGAACATGAGTGGATGAATGTAAGATTCAGAAGAATAATAAAGAAGTGAAGCGGTTGGTGGACATAGCCCCACATTGGGGTGAACCATGTATATCTTGTGTCTTTGGTTTTCTTTGTGAAATGTTATCTCTGTTATGTTTTTCTTAGTTCTTAGATTAGAAGGTGTAATGAATATGTATGTTTTTCTTAAATGATGTGCTTATGTTAAAATGCTAGATCTGATTCACAGTGTTAAGTGTAAGTGTTTGAAGTGCATAATATTTTTCGTTACTACGCTAGATCTATCCTTGGGTATTGTTGTTCCCGAGTCTGTACTTAAGGCTCAAAAGTACAGTGTCAAGGCATCCGAAAGTATGAAAGGTTGATAAAGTATTGTACTAACCTTCGGTATAGGAAACTAATGAAGGTTTCTACGTTCTTGCTGCCTAGCTTCCCACTGTTCCTGAGTAGTAATATCTTGTTCAATGGCTGCCCATGAACGTTCCAATTCCTCCCGGGTGTTCGCAGTTCTAAGGACTGTGTCGAAGAGATTTAAAGTGATATGTATTTGATTAGATAGTCCAGGTTGAATGTTAGGTTGAGTTGCTGCAGGGACAGTCATTGGGGAACAGTACCAGTATGGGAATGATTTTTAAGGAGAGGTTTTATTTGCTGTTTCAATTTGGACAAAACAAAGAGAAACTTTTGCATGAAAAAATGAAATAAGAATGCAAATTGAACGCCCTTTCCCATAACTGTATTACTTTTGGTAAAAATAACGTGAGATGGGAGAAAACATTTATCTGTAGATAACGCGAAATTCCTGTCAGTAGAAAACTCACGTATACACAGAAGAAGAAATTGGCATGAACATAATTGACATAGTGTAAATAAACATAAAATTCTGTAAATGTGAATTGGTCTTACACCCGCTGATAGCTGGTGCAGAGGAAAGACAAGAAACAATTACAGAAAATATGGAATCCCTTCACTATAGTAGTGGTCGTACTAAATTATAGTGATACACATCAATTATGTAGAGCAAAATGAAAAGAAGCAAAAAACATAACGAAACAAACTTGTAACACAGTCGTGACAGAATTGGGAATCTCCAAATTTGCTTTGTATTAACTTCCTTCCTGCAAAAACTCTATTACAATTAGCACCAAAAAGTCCAGCCTGGCATGGTTTTGTCATATTCTTCGCACTCCTTCTTTTGAAATCCACCAGGAATTCTTTGCCATATGTGTATTCAGAAGTTGTCGGGAGCTTATACATAGATTGGATATGCTTGGGCCTAAAAGTCGTGACCATGGCCTGTCGGTCATTTCCGATAGTTCTGGAGGGCAGGTCAATGTGATCCAATGCCCATCGGATCATGTCGTAGTATGGGAGCAATCGAGGTCTGGTTGCAACCAGGTGCATTCCCGACTGAACAATTGTCTTGTACTTAGTGTTCAAGTCGTCCTTCACAATATCATTGTTATCGTCATCAGAGTCTGAATAGTTTACCAGCTCGGATTGCAGAATGTCTAAAATAAACGACCAGGTGGGTACTGAGCCACCCGTCCGAGGTGAAGTATCTGAGACGTTGTCTGGACCCTGTGCTGCAACCTCGACATTTTCTTTCGCTGCTCTCCTTGGCGCCATGGCTGAAGCTTTCTTTTTTTCTCTTCTGCAATAGACCTATGTATACATGCGGAAATGAGTTTCCTCGGAGAAAGGTGAGCTCTATGCGCTAATGAGAAATGTTTTTTAAAAATAAAACAAAATCTCGTATATATTTGAAAATCCTGTACCTTTGAAATAAGTATGTCAAATCGCGAATAAAACCAAATTTATTGAATAAATCTGATCTTATTTATTCGTGGATTTACCCTAATTTCTCATTAATGTCATCAATATTGGGCGGCTTGACAGGTACTCGGGTTATGGAGAGCAAGTAAATACCTCGTGAAGTGTGCCAACCTTGAAGCACGGGACGTATTTTGTTTAATTTAAAATTACAAATCTTAACGACTTAAATAAATTCCTTGCCTTTCGCTGCATCATGAACTTGCTTTTTGTATTTTGACCCTTTAACTCACGAGACTGCGAGTGCCGATTTTAATGGTAATCGTGATTTGGCGCATCCTTAATTACATAATTAATTTACTCGCCATATCGCGACTCGGGAATTCAAGGACAGACCTTTGGGAAAATGATATGCAGAGTCGCGATATCACGATTTGGCGATAATTAAGGCTCGAATTAAGAGAAGGAAATCTTAGATTAGGTGACTAATTAATCTTGCCATAATCATGTCGCAATTTCGTGAATCGGGGTTTTGGACACTTTAACTTCATGAAATAAAGTATCGAGTGGCGATGTGCCGAGAACCAACACTAACCATGGTTAGTTTTTTACCTTTAGTTATCGACCAAGGTTCTCACAAAAGTTATCGTGTTCTCGGCTATCGGGGCTGTAAGAACCAAAACTTGGGTTCGACGAATTCCGAGGCGCGAAATCTCAACAATGTCTAATCAAGGGTTAAAGGTTTTACCATAGTTAATGCCTTGGGTGAAAAATTGAAAAACGAGTTTGCAGTTTCGTGACTCGGGACTTGCGAATTCAAAAATTAAAGTGTCCAACTTGCGATATCCGACTTGCGATATTCCAAAATAAAACAAAGAAGCAAACATACTTGCGAAAAATGGATCTTTTCTTTTGAAAGTGAAAAAGCATTGCTATTCAGGTGACAAGATTTTAGAGTCTTATGATTTCGGAAGGAAAAGAAAAACAACTTTAGATCTCAAGTATCAAACATTTAAAATTGCGCGAGGTGAAAAAACAGGGGTGGCTCCAACATAGGCTCCAACTAGGGATCTCGCTTCCCTGTGAGGCGGGAAGAATAGTAGACCAGGTGCCAAAATTGGGTAAATGGAGTCATAGGCTAAAATCAAGAGAAAAATCCAAGGAAAAAGATAGAAAAGGGGAAAAAACTTTTGCTTGGTAACCCAGAAATTTTTTCGAACTCAGATACTCTTTCCAAACACAGCTGAAGTCACCTTCGCAATTTTCCCTTTCTCACTACTAAGTTTGGGGAATGCTTCAAGACAGTCATAACGGTCCTAGGATATTCAACAGGTCTTGTGATTTGATCAGGGGATCAAAATTTGCTCAATTTTCAAAGTGCTCGAATTGAGACGAAAATAGTGCCATTGCGTCCGTCTCGTTTTTTTGATTCCGGCAGTATATTTATTTTCGCGAACGGAGTCCGTATGGAGGAGATATCGCGATTTGACCACCAAGTCAAACAGAAAAATATTTGGGATGCTGAATGTACCTGTCCGTACAGTCCGTACGGCCACGTGGAGGGTCGTACCATCATGCTGACATGGCAGAGGAGTGATGTGGCGCATCTTGATTGGATGGTTTTTGGTGAATACGGTGTTGACACGTGGCATTATGGGTCAATAATGTGTGGACACGTGGCCCAACCATTTGGCGCCACGTGTCACTATATCATTGGTTCTTTTATTGTATAAAATGTATGGGTCCGCGGGGTTCGACCCCGGGACCTCCCATACAACGTATGGCTTAACAAACTCGGCTAGCCAACACACCCACACTTGTTCCTTGTATATGAAGTGGGCGGATTTACATTTAAGGTTATGTGTATGCCTTATTTGAAAAGGGGTGGGCTGGGGCCTAAGCCCCGACCCATAGTTTCATAACTTAACACATATAAAAATGTGTTAAAACTTTCACGCGCCCAAAACCATATATTATAACCATTGTATAACCATCGTATATGTGTTGTGTTAACATGTGTTGTAACCAACGGTTGGAAATTGCGCGCGGGTATTTCATATAACCTTTGGTTTTTCCATATGACCGGTGGTTGCGTAGGAGTTATACGGTTTGAGCAGTTCAACGAATTTTATGCCCAACCTATGGTCGCGTGGGTAATATGACCGAACGAATGCCAAGGCGGTTAGGGGTTGGAGGCGCCCTAACCATTCTACGGTTTGGACCGGTGCGCGGTTGCGTACGGGTCTTGGTTTTTCCGCTTAAATGAGCGTGTGTGCCAGGTTTGGAGAATGAGGGTGCGAATTGTAGAACCAGAGATAGCATAGTTGAAGGGGAGAACTTCAAGGAGGCTATC
>SNQJ01S0190679.1:0-18071 GCA_010110895.2 Picea sitchensis | reverse complement strand
ACCTTTCATTCTTCTTTTCTTTTTCAACTCTGATAAATCTGACTCTCTTTTGTTTTCCATAAACACAATGCTCACAAAAGTCCAAATCAATTTATTTAAGATCTGGAAACAAATTTCTTTTGTGAAGGATCTGCATACCCTTCTCACTAATGTGTCCCAGCCTATGATGTCATAGTGTTGTATCCACTCCTATAGAAACTAAAGATATAGAAGAGTCAGTATTACCAGTACATAGATACAGTGTACCTAACTTCTCTCCTTTCGCTATCACCAATGATCCTTTGATGACCTTCCACGTCTTATATTTAAATATGGATATACAACCTTCATTTTCCAACTGCCCTGTTGAAATCAGATTTTTTCTTAAAAATGGAACATGTTTTACCTTTTTCAACAACCATTGGTTTCCATTTCGTTGCTTTATTTTTGCCTTTCCCATTCCAACAATTTTGCATGGTTTATCATCACCCAAATGAATCTGTCCAAAATCACCTTGAACATAATCTAGAAAATGTTTCCTATGGGATGTGGCATAAAATGAAGCTCCTGAATATACTACCCAAGACTCAGAGCCAGGGCTTCGAGTATCTCTGAGAAGAATCAAAGCATCTTGTAACATCACTTGTTACATTTTGCTTCCTGATATTTCTCTCGATGTCCATCTCTTTGTTTATTTAGATCTCTGAGTCTTTCTTGATGTCCTTTCTTCCCATAATTCTAGCACTCTATCTTTCCAAGTGCGGATTTGGATCTTCCCTTCCTAGAATTTCCACGGTTTCACGAGCCCTTTCCTCTATCCTTTGTCTTCCTTGTTCTCCATGTTCGCGCATTTCACGATGTCGACACATTGTTTTTAAAGTCGCATTTCCTCATAAGGATAAAACCAACAACATCATCAAATTTTTAAAGTATTTGAACCGAGCAGAGGGATTACTTACATCCATGGTAAGCCACTCCATCTTTAAAGCAATGAGCACAAGATTAGAAAATCCTAACCTCATCATCAAAGTACACTTTACATAACTTAGTTGATTAGTAGCCATATTAAAATCATTTAAATGATTTACCATGAGACCCGCAACCGACATCTTCATATTAAATAATCTCTTCATTAGAAATACCTTATTAAATGGCCCAGGGTTTTTCATACAATTTGGCGAAATGCATCCATCAAACCCTTTGTTGTCCTTTCTTTCGAAACATTGAAAGCCACCCGACACTACCGGGCTCAATCATATCATTCCTAGAGCCTTTCATCAGAATCTCTCATTCTTAATCCTTCATGGCCGTCGGCTTATTTGCTACTCCATAGTGGTAGGAATAGATCCTTACATTATAAATAGTCTTCATCATCTTCCATAACCGATAGTTTTGGCCATTAAATTTCGACCCTAAACTTTCCATCTTCTAACATTGCTCCCCCTCGAACCAAAAACCCTCTTTTCTGCTGAGTTACCTTGCAGCTCACGATACCGGAGTTGTTAGAAAAAGCGGGACGTGAGCAATAAAATAAAACAAATGCAGAAAAAAAAACATAGAAGACACCTGATACAGAGGAGACACAGATTCACGTGGTTCACCCGGTGTGTGCTACGTCCACCGAAATTTTAGGGTCCTTCCTTTATTATTATCAGGCAAATGAAGGGGATACAACCTACAACAAAACCCATTGTAACTTCCTCTTCTCTCTCTCACGGTATCCTCTCTAATACAATATTCACCATCATCCATAGGCTGCAATACATTTCCCTCATAAAGAGGGTTCCTTCTAGGAAAAAAAACCCTAACATAATCTCTCACGTTGGAATACGACCTTATAATGAATGGTCCAGTTACAATGAAAATTACAATATACTTTTACAAAGGCAATTTTTTTTCTTTGGGGGCTTCGCCCTCGAACCCCCACCGGTGGCCTTCTTTCCCCCGGACCCCGCAGGGTGGGAAAGCCCCCCATGGAACCCCCCTGTGTGGAGGTGTGTACAATATTTCGGGGTGTAAATAATTCATGGGGTATAAACATGGTGAAAGCAGGACCTGCAGTCAGGAAGATGATCGGGCTCCACAACCAACATGGACATATCATCACTCGGTGATTCTTATCAATATGATGTTAAAATTGAGCGTGGAAATTTAAACTTGAACAAATGGAGTTGGTGCAAATAATGCAACAACCAAAGTATGACAAAGACTACCTAACAAGCAGTCTTCCGAAAACCAATCCAAGACCGCGAGAAAAAAGAAGGGTCATGGGAAATGAAAGAAGGACATCGAAAAATGGTGCGATTTCCACAAAATCCCTGGAATAATAAAAGTAATGAATGTTTCTCAAAACATTCATTGGTGGAAGCCCGAATCAAGACAATGAGTCGAACCGATGATCTGATTCTAAAAATACTAGTAAAATGAAGATCATGTCACGGACCAACGCTATTGTCTAGCAACAATTCAACCGGAAAGAACCAATAGATCACGAGAGGGGGCTCATTTTTCATTCATAGATGTGGGTGAAGGGAACTGCTACATTTAATTTTTGATAGTGGCGGAAGAACCTCATCTTGTGAGGTCATCAAGCGGTTTGGATTAGCCGAGAAAACACCCACACTTTCCTTGACCATACAACATCGGGTGGCTTAGAGAATGATATATATTCATCAATAGGACATCATTGTTTATTGTCATATGCCATCCAACCCTTCAATGAAGTGTGATGTTTCCCCGCTGGATGTATGTGATGTTCTCTTGATCTGGCCATATATGTGGAGCGTCATGTTGTTTAAAGAGTATCAACCCCGTAATGTCATTGTTTCTATGGGGGTTCATATCTCTGTGAGAATACCAGAGGTAGGTTTGACTATTGTTCCACCTAAAAAGTGCCAGCAGGTAGTATCTCATACTAAAAAAATTCGCCGTCTTCACAATATGTTCAAAGGTGAACAAAGCGATACTACACAACCACTATGACCTCGGCCCAAGCACCTTCTATCCAACATAAGCAAGTCTACAAGATTGTATAAAAGTGTAAAGATTCCTTTTTTCACACAGGTTTATCATGTATCCATAATGGTTAAAATTTCCAACCCTTCCAGCCACAAGTTCTTGAAAACCTTCAACAAGCTAAAAAGGGAAAATTCTTCAACAAGGCAATCAACTCGCCAAGGTTCAGGTTCAACAAAAGCTTCCTCGGGGTCTTGACGCAATGGAGACCATTTTTTTTACTAAGGAGGGAGGATTTATCGAGGTGGATAACGGTGTACACAGCCTTTCAGCCCGGCTCCAAAGCCTGCGGCAATTTTGGCGTTACTATTTTTAGTAGTTTTAACTTAGGGACCATTTGGGGGCCTAAATGAAGGTTTTTAGGGATAGATCTTCCCAATTATATATATATATATATATATATATATATATATACATATATATATATATATATATATATATATATATATATATATATATATATATATATATATATATATATATATATATATATATATATATATATATATATATAATTGAGCCCCAAAATGTATCTCCTCGATGATGCTTCTAACGGGATATCATGCGCTAAAGCAGTCATATGAAAAGTTACGGGCACGGGGAAGTTGATGTACTAACACCCAAATGGGGCCCACATTACTTTTGTTGCTTCATCTCCTAGGGTTAGGTTTTGGATGTCTAGGGTTTTGGCATTCCTATTTATTGTAAAAGGCCTTGAGCCTCATTGTAATCATATTCTTGTAGTCTGAGTAGTAGATCACATCTCTTCTGAGGAGATAAGCTACCACCATTCTGAATCTTTCACTACGTATTTTTCTGATCCTACGTACATTATTTCATTAATAGAAATTGTGTGATACTTGTATATATGTGTTTATGGTTTCATATTGATGCATTTCTATTATATTATTGGATATCGTGATATCTCTGTGCATTCTTTATTATATCTCACTCTCATTTAGTGTCGAAAATAAATCCAGATCCACGCTTTAATTTTCTAAGGATCCACTTGTACAACCTTACCTACAATATGACCCAAGTACTCCACCTTTGAGGCTCCAAAGGAAAATTTATATTGTTTGAGGAAAAGTGGGTCTTTGGGAGAGTAGATGGAGAACTTTATACACATGAGCAAGATGGTTTTTCAAGGTTTCTTATAGATGAAAATATCGTCAAAGAAAACTAGGAAAAAGTAACGGAGAAAGGATGGAATACATGATTCATGAGACTTTTGAAAAAGTGGAGGGGGAATTACAAAGACCAAAGGGAATTACCAAGAACTCATAGTGATCATGAGTTCTAAATGCAATATGAGGGATTTTTCCTCTTTCCTTGGTATCTAGTGGTATCTGAATGAAGATCAAGTTTAGTAAGCTGAGTACCACTCAATTCATCTAAGAGATCCTTAATGGCAGGAGTGGGAAATTTTTCTTGGATGGTGATTTTTTTTAGAGACGTATGAAACATGGACAATTCCTTATTTCTTGAGGGACCATGACCACATGAGAGGAATAGGGGTTGGTAATAGGAAGGTTAACACATGTGTTGATCAATTCCTGAACAATTTTCACCATTTCGTTCTTACGGGAAGGGAGGATGATAAGAAAGAAGGGATAACATTGGGTGGAATACTTCCTAATAATCTTAGAGGAATGGAATGATCATGAACACCATGGTGGGGAGAGATCCATGGGAATTTGGAAAAAACATACTTTGTTTGAAGAGATTAGGTAGAGGTGCATAGAGGGTGTCTCAATGCTTTGACTAGAATGGAGTTGGGAAATGATACACGGAGTGACCTTTTTTGAGGATCTTTTTCCATTCAATGGGCCCGACTATCTCATGAGGTCCCTATCGTGATTCCACAGAACCTCTGATTTCCCCTCATGTTGGAATTACATGGTTAATTCCTAAAATACATGAGAATGGAGACAGAGGGTGTGCAGCCATTATGCACCAATCAAAATGTTACAACACCCCATGTCGATAGAAAACATATGAGACTTTAGGTTGTATTAACCATTTTGGATATGAAAATTTTCACAACGCCCCTCATTTCATGGAGCGCCATTGAAATCATGATTTGAAAATTGTTATTTCTACAGATATATCAATTGGTTTATTAGGAAATGTGATGATGAATAAAATTGTAGGTATTTCCACTATAATTTAGGATGGTGACCTTATGATGCTTAATGTAGTCAATTAGATTGAGGGTTTGTGGAGAAAAGAATCCAGGTGAGGGCATTCAATGTAATGATCGATTCAAATTTTGTTGGATCAGAGGGAGGAGTAAGATCAACTGGTTGTGGTAGCTCATCCACCGGAGACCTCTGCCTCTTAGTCAAAATCTCGAGATGTGCATAAAAATATTATGTTCCTTGCACTTGTTATACCGGAATTTTCATCACAATTGTATCAAAGGCCCTTGAGTTGGAATTCAATCATTTCTTCCCTTTGGTCAATTTATGGATTTTTAGTGGAGTGGATGGAGGGGTGGGATTGGAGGGTTTAGGGTGAGGAATAAAGGAGGGTTTTATATTTTGGGAGGAGACAACCTATTGTGCTTCCTTATCTATTTTAGTAGCTTCAACCCAAGTCTGGGGGTGAGGAATTAGGACATGGGAACAAATTTCATCCTTTAGTCCTTGATAAATCATTCCCAAAAAATGTCATCTAACTTTTGCTCTCTATGAAATCCAAGTGATCAAAGGAAACTATAAAGTCTTCCAGCATTATATATTGTTTCAAATTGTTTTAGATGACCTAAATGGTTGGTTTTAGTGTCAAAATTCATAAAGCTCGCAACAAATTGTTTCCAAGACATACATGCCCTTGGTGTGCATTTTTTCTCCATTACCACCATTTCCATCGTTAAGATCTAGATAGAGAACACCATAACATATTTTGGAAAAATCATCGATGTGAGAGAAAAGAAATAGTGTTCATTTGAGTGACCATTATATGTGGGATCTAAGCCATCAAATTCTTCACCTCCCTCTCAGGAAGGCCAGGTCCTCCTAAAATTGGTTGGAATGAAAGGAAGTGGAATGGGAGGACTCAGTACCTTTTAGGTTATAAGGTGGGGAAAAAGAGAAAGGATCTTGAGCTTGCTTAAATAGTGCGGTCAAGTTGTTTACTTCTTCTTGGAATTGTTGACACGTGGCAATCAAGTGGGTCACTACTTTAGCAGTTCTTCTGATGGGGTAAGCCAGGAATTTATGCTATCAATGTTAGAAGTAAGGAATATATATATCATTCCATTTTCTCATTGACTTTGTCGAGGGAAGTGATGGTTATCCTAGTCTTGGATTCATGTTTGGGTCATTAGGGAGAGAAATGAGTGGAGTGCATAGAAAAATTTATTGGAGAATGGTACCACTATGATCTGTGCCGAGATAGGAATTCAATGGAATAAGTTCCAAATAAGGGTGTCGGGGAAAGGGGATGAGGCTAGCAAGGAAAAGCAGTCTTAAAAAATGATAGAGTACCAACTGATTAGGATGAAGAGGAATCGATGAGATAGGTCCCAAATAAAGGTATCAGTGGGACCACTATACTCTTTGTTTTTACTCCTGAGGATTTATACTCCCATCTCTCTCTTGAACCAGAGATAATAGATAGCCCAAATTGTTAACAAGAAAAATTTTGTAGGAATTTTTGCAGCGAGATGTAGGAGGCACAATTAGATTCACAGTGAATCTCTTATGTTCCTTTTCTATTGTTTTTCTTTCCCAAGGGTTAATGTTTTTAGGGTTCCTGGATAAATGGTTTTCCACAGTCTGTAGATCTTTGATATACATGCCGAGGCCAAATAGTAGTACTCGACCCAATATCTCCAAGGAACCAACTAAGGAGACTCAACTATACCCTTATTCTTACTACTTGATTACCCATGTGCTAGAAATTTCTTCCCAAGTGTTGTTCTCGGTATCACTATAGAAGTCATGCAGTTAATCGGTTAATCTAGAGATGGTTGAGGAGAACTAGGTGACTCTCGATATAACTGTCGATACATGGGAGTGATGGATATTAATGCAGTTATGTTTGATGTGTTACTACTACGAGGGGTACCAACAAGGGTTATAGAGGTTTCTAGCAAGGTGAAACATTTGTTTCTAGACAACCCACAATCAAACCGTCTATATTTACTTCACGTGTAGTATTCCCCACCATGGTTTACCATCTAAGAGATGTGCTTTAAATATTCCCAAAAGTACACATATCTACCTTGAAAAATAATTTACCCACAATGTTTAGTGGAGGAAAGTTCTATGATACCACTTCTTAGGTATTAGATCTATTATATTAAGCATAAAACAAAAATAATGCAGAAAAATACCAGCAAAACAATTAAATGTAGAATAACCACAACGAAAATAATACTAGCTATTGATAGGGAAGCAATGTTCACTTTCCTCTTGGAAACCTCCAATCGAACAACACTATGTTACAATAATTATCAGTCAAGGCTTCTCATGCTTCCTACTCTTATATGGTGAATTCTATCTTCTAGAGAACATTCTAGAGGAAGATATTTCTAGATGTAGAAGCTTATATTAGGTCTTCTTACATTGACTTATTCATATTTAATAAAATAATCTTTATTAACTAATATCATCCTTTATTACATGGAAAATGTATTCTACCTACATGGTTAGAGAGGTTGGGTCCCTAACAAAAGTTCATGAAACAAGAATTGATCCAATCTGGTTGTTATCTGTCCCACCCCTAATATCTTATTTCTCCATGTATGTTTCCCATCGGTAGGCTTGATATCAATTAGATCCCATGCGTTACTGAGGTCAACCATTTTCCCCCCATTGAGCCTTGAACTATGTTCCCTCCTTTCTTTTCCTCGTTTGATATAGTTGTGTTAAAATCTCCACCTATGATACAACTATCAAATCCATATTCTTCTTTGATTTCCTATGGAGATATCCAAAAAATAGTATTCTATTGATATATGACTAGAGAATAGACATTTATTAGATAAAAAATTATACCTTGTCTCAAGATGCCTAAATATTTTTAGGATCTAATTTTTAAAATAAAAGAAAGAAAAATTCCAGTATTATTATAGTCCCAAAGGGAAAAGACTCCACTAGATGCTCCCCTTGATCCAATTTCAATGTTGCTACTATTTTTCTGTAACTTTTCCCCTATAGATGTAGCTTCTTATTCACTTAGATTCATCTCCTGAATGAGAAGTTTAGAGGGTTTTTCCATTTGATTAACTCTCTATAGCTTCTTCTTCAATTTGTTTCCCTCTTCAATCCCAAAGGGAGAATATTCATTTAGTTTGAGTTTGGGGATGGTCCCCTCCTAAAGGATCTGAAGGAGATATTTTGTCTTGTCCTTTACCCCCTTTTTTATGAGCCCAAACAAAAAGGATGGATGGTTGCATACCCATGGATTTGTCTACATTTTCTTCATATTGCTTGCTTATCTTTGTTGGTCCTTCTTCCTACATTGTTAGGTAGTCGTTCTTCTTTTATTTCACCCTCTTCAAATGCTTGCTTGTGACTATTTTCATTGATTGGGTGGGGGTTTCTAGATTTACCTATTCCTCCGGGGACTCTTCCACTTCATGATATTCCCAACCAAAATTTCCCTAGAAGAGAATTTCCAGAGGGGGAAGATCCATATAAAATATTATTGGGACTTGGAGAGATGGCACAATAGTATGTCCTTAAGGGATATCTATGGCAACAGACCATAATATCTAAAATTGATTTGCAGAATAAATTATAGCATTTGAAGTAGGATCAAAGGTTTGAGTTTGAATTACCTTACAAGCTTCCCAGTTTTTTGTAGATGGATTCTTAAGGTTCTTGGTTATAGTCTAAATCATTGGTTGGGTTGATCCTTTATTATTCAATGGTTTTTTCCTAACCTATTGACATCCTTCCTCGTGCTCTAGAGATTCCTAAACTTCATGAGGTTTCTTGGGTTAGTTTTTGGTGACATGGTCAAATTCATTACATGATATACACTTGAAGGGAGTTGCTCATAGTGATCTTGTTGAATAAATGCCATTCATACATGGTTAACTTAATGGATTACATAATTCCTTTTTCTAGATCCACCTCAATGCAACTTCTTACATAGGAAAAGATTGGTGGATTTGGCTCTAGTTTACCAATGTATTTCCCAATGATTTTCAATACATCACCCCCTCAACAATGAAGAGGAAGGTGGGGAAGATGTACCCATATAGGAACTGTAGAAGGAATATCAACTTAAAGTTTGAATACTAGGGTCCAACAATTGAGATACATACCCTTAGTTTCATTAAATTATGGTACACTCTTAAAGATTAAATCTATATCCTCTTTAAATTCAAAAATAAATGTGTAATACCTTTTTTTCGCAGAAGAAATGGTTGAAATAGCCTTTTATTAAAGGTTTCTAGTTCCTAATAATCTAGGATTCCATTTGGTGTGGGTAAGGAAAGAGGCCAGTAAACTAGTTGACCAAGCCTTTCTCAATAAATTTTAGTCCCTTGCATCTACATGAGAATTCAGGGAGATGAACTTCGGGGATATGGTCAAGTTTCTTAATGAAGCACTCTTGGGTAGGCCTAATCAGGGGTCAATTAGTTGATTCCACTAAATTATTTAAAGCAACATCAAATGCTACGAAATTAAGAGGAGGAGAAAGATTTTCTCCTTTTATGGTGGCGGGATAAACGCCTGATCAAGGGAAATAAAAATGGCTATGAGTTAATATTTTCATGCGCGACTAAATATAATATTTCAGGAGGTAAAATGTGTTAGAAAAGCGAGGACCGCAGACAATAAAATGAAACAAATGCGGAAACAAAACGAGAAGATACACAATACAATAGAGACTATGAATTTCATTGGTTTCACCCGGTGTGACTCGTCCACCAGATAAATTGCAGGTCCTTCCTTTATTATTATCCGATGAATGAAGGGATACAACCTACAACAAACCTCATTGTAACTTCCTCTTCTTTCTCTCACAATATCCTCTCTTATAATACAATGCCCTGCAATGGATAGCCATGATGCATTTCCTATGGAGGTTGCCTTCTAGGGAAAAAAAAAACCCTAACATTATTTCTGTTAAGATCTGTGAAGTTATAATGAATGGTCCAGATTTACAATGAAATTATAATATACATTTACAAGGCAATTTTTTTTTTTCCTTAGGGGCTTACGAACCCCAAAGACCCAGGGAGGTACCCCCTCTGCACTCCCCTTTGTGGAGGAGTGTACATTCTTCGGGAGTGTAAAGTATTCATGGAGTATAAACATGGTTGAAAGAAAGGATCTCTGAATCATGAAGATGTCGGGGCTCCACAACAACAATCTCCCACTTAGAGGCCCGGTATCAACAACCACCACTCTTGTATATGTTCTGAACCTTCTTGGAACTAGAAAATTTCTGATCTTCAAATTGTTTCTTGAAGACCAACTAAAACTAACTGCCCAGACTGTTTCCTACTCACGGTTACTTCTTTGTTAACATGTCTGCTTGAGTTCTAGCTAGTGTGTATCTTTTCCAACTTCAAATTACCATCTTCCAAGATGGATCATAAGAAATGGTACCTCAGCCTTATATTCTTAGTCTCCGAATGGAAGGATGATTTATTTGAAGGATTAATGGCACTTTCAGCATCCTTGATGCATTTTGTTATTCTCTACTTCTTTCCCAATTCCTCCTAAGCCTTTGTAGCTAAATCATCTCTTTACTAGCCTCTATAGTGGCAACATACTCTGCCTATGTTGTTGAAAGTGAAACAAACTTTTGTAGTTTGAAATCCAACTTATTGTTGTTCCACCTATAGTAAAAACATACCATGTGGAACTCCTCTTGCTATCTTTATCACTGGCCATATCTGAATCAACATATCCACTGTAGAAAGTGTCACGAACCTTCAAAACTATGTGCATGAGTAGCGGTACCCACTCTGGAAGCTCTTGAGAATCCACTTTCTTGCCTCCCAATGTTCTTACCTATATTGTTCATATACATACTCACAACTCCCACTGCATGTGCAATATATACTCTTATGCAAACCATTGCATACATCAAGTATGCTCAGCGATGAATATAGGACCACGGACATGTATTCTATCTCCTCCTATGTCTTGGGACACGTTTGGATTAATTTGAAATGGTTGTCCAAGGTGTACTAGTTGGTTTTGCATTCTACATTCTAAACACAGTCAGCACCTTCTACGTGTACTCACCAAGAGACAATGTTAATTTGCAATTTTTACGTCTCTTGTTATTCTCATGCCAAGGATTTTCTTTGCGGCACCCAAATCCTTCATAAAATGGATTGGCTAATTTCTTCTTGGTATATGTATCCTGCATATTAGACCTTTGCAACAAGCATATGTCCTACATACAATAGCAGATAATATAACATTTCCTATCCTTTTAAAATAAACGATTGATGAGGAATGACATCTACTATAACCTGTTTTGTCATAAACCTATCAAACTTCAATGCCATGCAGCGGAATTTATTTAGGCCATGACTCTTCAGCTTTGCATACCAAATCTCCCCTTCCTTTGACCTCATACTTACGTAGTTTGTTGCATATAAATCTCTTCCTCCAAATCCCCATGGAGAAAAGTTGTTTTTTGTCCCCTAGCTATTCAAGATGAAAATCTTCTCTTGCCACAAGACTTAAACTAGTCCTAGTGGAAGTCATTTTAACAAGCGAGGAGAAAATATTTCATCAAAATCTATACCTTTCTTTTGTGCAAACCCCTTTACAACAAATTTAGCATTGTATCTTGAAACTTTTCTCCTCCATATTCTTCTTCAATATGAAGCACAATTGATACGCAATGCTCTTTTTCCATAGGCTTAGCTGAACCAAGTCCCAAGTCACGATTATTTTCCAAGGAATCCATTTCCTCTTTCGTACCTTGCTCCACTTCTTTTTGGTGTCCCACCTGCATTGCCTCTTCATAACATTCTGGTTCACTAGAATCCCTCAACAATAAATAATACAATGAAGGAGAGTACGTTTAGGGGGTATAGTTAACACGGTAGATCTTCTAACAACACTTGCGGTGTTTGAGGTACTGTTGCTCTGTTGTTGTACATTTGATTTTCAAGTTCCTTTGGATTTCTTTTTCAATGATCTCGTAAACGTGTATTCTTGTTTCTCTTCTTCATGTTTCTTTCCTGCAAGTGATCTTTGTACATTACCTTCTCATTTGAATATGACATCTCTCTACTCCTAATGATTTTGTTATTTTCATAATCCCATATTAGTTAGCCAAAATCATTAACACCGTATCAATAGGGTACACTTCTTGGATTTAGACTCAAGATTTGTTCTATTTTCTTTTGTCAATATGGACAAATGCTTCACAAGCTGAAAGTTTTCAAAAGAATAGTTTACCATTTTTTCTGTCCATTCCTCCTCAGTAATTCTACCATCCAAATATATTGAAGTCCCTTTGTTTATTAAGTAAATAGCAATATCTATGGCAACTTCCCGAGGCTGTAGGGGAAAACTGCATGTCTGATCTCGCCTCCTTGCATGCTCCCATGATTGTCCTATTCATCCTTTGACACACCATTCTCTTGTGGTGTTCTTGAGCTATCTTCTCTCTACAAATCCCATGGTTATGAACAATAATCATCAAACTCCTTGCTACAATATTATTCACCTCCATTATCTGATGGAGCCGCTAAACTTTTTCTGTCTCATTCTCAACTAAATCTTCCATTTCTTAAAAGTATCAAAAACATCGAGATTTTTTTGAATGTAATAAACCCAAGTTTTCTAGTTGCATCATCCAATAAAAGTAACATAATAATGAGAGCCACCGAGAGATGATACACAAGGCTAGACCCATACATGCATTCATAATCTCTAACAGCAGATTATTCTTTTCTTTTCCGACTCTAAGAAAATCGACTCTCTTTTGTTTTCCATAAACACAATGCTCCTGAGGAGATTGATCAATTTGAGCTGCTTTGAGGCCATAGCACCTTCCTGCTCATGTGTGTCCCTGACTTTATGATTCCCGGTGTTTTATCCACTACCGTAGAAGCTAAAGAGATAGAGTCATTATTACCGGTACATAAATACAATGTAGCTTCTCTCCTTTTCTATCACCAATGATCCTTTGATGGCGTTCATGTCTTATACGTAAATATGGATACACAACCTTCACTTTCAAGCATACTGTTGAAATTAGATTTTTTCCTTAAATGTGGAACATGTCTTACCTCTTTCAACAACCATTTCATTTCTTTATTTTACCTTTCCCATTTAACAATTTGCATGGTGCATCATCACCCAAATGAACACATCGAGAAAATCACCTTGAAAATAATCTAGAAATGTTTTCCTATGAGGTGTGGCATGAAATGACACCACAGTTTACTACAAGATTCATAAATATTATCTGAAAGAGATCAAAGCATCTTGTAACACATCACTGTTACATTTGCTTCATGATTACTCTCCTGTTGTCCATCTTTGTTTCTTTAACTGCAGTATTTCTTTATATGTTCTTTCTTCCCACAATTATATCACTCTACCTTTCCAGTGCAGTTTGGATCGGCCCTTCCCTAAAATTCCCGTGGTTCTTGGCCTTTCTCTATCCTTTTCCCTTCCCTTTTCTCCATGTTCTTAGCGCATTACCTGATGTCTCACGTGATTTTCCGTCGCATTTCCTCACTAAAGATAGCACCAACAACATCATAAAATTTAAAGAGTATCAAGACGAGCGAGCTACTTTAACCATGATCAGGTTCCATATTTCTGACAATGAGCAAAATATTAGAAGAGCCTAACCTCATCATCAAAGTCCACTTTTCTGGAACTTAGTTGATTAGTAACAGTGTTAAGGTCATTTAAAATGTATGAAAAACCCTTATGACATCTTCATATTAAAATAATCTCTTCATTAGAAATACCTTATTGAACATCGGGTTTAATATAGTTTATTCAATGCATCCATCAGATCCTCCATTGTCTTTTTCTTTCAATATGATGAAAGCCATCGTTGCCAAGCTTCGATTAAGTATGGTTCCTAGAGCCTTTTTGTCAAGAATCTCCATTCTTAGATCCTTCATGGTCATCGGCTTCTTTTCTACTTCACCCAATGGTAGGAATAGATCCTTCTAATATAAATATCGCCCATCTGCATCTTCCATAGCGGTAGTTTTGGCCATTAAATTCTCGACCCTAAACTTTCTATCTTCGGACATTTCTCCCTCTTGAACCAAGAACCCTCTTTTCTGCGAGTTACCTTTCACTCGATACCAATTGTTAGAAAAAAGAAGATCACAAAGAAAATAAAGGCAAATGCGACAAAACCTGAGAATATGCACAATGCAATGAGAGACCTGATTTATGTGGTTCTACACCCGGTGTGAATTTCATCCACTAGAAATTCGAGTCCCTTCCTTTATTATCCAACAAATGAAGGGATACAGCCTACAACAAAACCGGTTATGAAAACTTCCTCTTCTTTCTCTCAAAGTCTCCTCTCTCAATTACAATAATCACCATATTACATGAAATGCCAATACATTTCCCTCATAAAGGAAGGTTTCCTTCTAGGGAAAAAACCTAACATAATTTCTACTATTATATCTACAACCTTATAATGGGCGGTCCAGTTTACAATGAAATTACAATATGCATTTACGAGGCAATTTTTTCATTGATTCTCCCCGAACCCCCGATTGGGGGAATAGCCCCCGGACCCTGGGGGGTACCCCTCTCTACACTCCCTAGCGTGGAAGAGTGTACACATGCCCATGGGGTGTAAAGTCTTCATGGGGTATAAATGCGGCTAAAATCAAGGACCTCTGAATCGAGAAGATAATCGGGCTCCTGACCAACAAATGTTGACTAAATAAAATTTTTCCAAATTTGTGATCTAGGGTCCTATTTTTTATCTGAAGATTTCAAAAAAACCTGAAACATGGCCCATAATAGTGGATTTTTCATTGTTTTTGTATCCCCACTCAAAACTCTTTTGAATTTTTCCAAAATAAAAAATAGGTATATTCATGCCTGATTTCGGGAATGCCTATAAAAATTCAATCTTTATCTGGGACCCGATCACTAAGCACCACCCAGATCTTTAAAAACCCACTAATTTGTTTTTTCTGTAAAAATGAAGCAAAATTGGCACATGGCCCTCACTAATAATTTTGCAGCCTTCACCACTGAGGACATACCCTTTAAATTTTGTCTAATTCTGAGTTTTTTTTATCCTCATATGGCCTAAACAAGTTTTTGGCTCTAGACTTGATTTTTTTTATCCTTGTCCATTTTTCACCTTTCCTTTCCTCCTTCTCTCTTCTCTTTCCTCTTTTTATTCACCTTTTCATTTATCTTCTTCCCTTCTTCTCTTCATCTCATTCAACGAACCTCAAAATGCACTTTGGCAACCTCAAAAAAGGTCTCTTCGACGATTTCAATTTTTTGTCTTTCGAAGGAATAAGTCTTCTCCATCAAAAGACAAAAAATGCACTCAATAACCTCCAAAAAGGTCTCTACAACAAATTCATTTTTTCTTTTGGAGAATTCAAAAGTTCTTCTCCATTAGTGAACCAAAAAATGCACTCAATAACCTTGTCCATCATAGCGCCCATGTCACCCCTCATGCCCGTCATTGTGCACTATAGACCCTCACCACTATGGTATTCCTCCATGGTAGTCCACATCTGCTTTGCCATCACCTAGCACATATCCTCCATCACCATGTGGAAAAATCCCCAATTCACTCAAAGTGCGAAATTCTCTAAATTTGCAAAATATCTAAATTTTCAAAAAAAAATCGACCACGATGAAACTTTGTAATTAATATTCACATGACCAACTTCAATCCTACAAACAACCAATTTCAACCATACTCAACCCTTTGACATTTCTAGGCATGCATTCAGCCTGAATTCGCTTATAATTTTGGGGATTTCACTTAGATTTTACTATTTTCCCCAAATTTAACGCAAAATAAAATCCTCAACCATAAACTTATCAAATTCATGTTGATCTTTGGCGATTATGTTAAAGGTTGGTCACCTTTACTTTACAAACACATACTTCTTTGAAATGATAAAATGTTAAATTTCTTAAAGTATAAATTATTAGACTTTTCTTCACAAAATAACATATTGTAAAATTAATTGAAAATTGAAAATTAAATATTCATTATTGAATTGCTATACAATTGGGTGAAATGTTGTAAATTAATATTATATTATTTTACACATAAAATTAAATAATAATAATTTGTAACTTAATTAATATGAGAGATGTTAAGGTGTTTGGCATTGTTATATTAAAAAAACAAAAAATAAAATTTGGATTCGATTAAAAAACATTTATGAACACTATGAAAACGAAATGAAATAAAATAATTTAAAAAAACTTACACCTTGAAAATTGCACTATGATGATGATGATGATTAGATCCACTAAAGTTAGTTGGTCTATCGGACCTTAAGAGAGTGAGTGATTACTTGTGATTCTTTAGAGAAAAAAAAAATCTTTCGCAAAATCTTAAGAGAAGCTTTCAAGATCACCATACTTTTGTTGAGTTAAAGAGGTTAGGAAGGTTGGTAGTGTGATAAATATTTTGAAAATGAGATCTAATATGAGTATGGGATGGACAATCTAAGAGAAAGTGTTTTCATCTTTTAACCTTCTTAGTGTCACAAAGGTGACACACTCTTTCATCCCATGGCATTTTAGAGATTGACCAATGTCGAGTTTCACTATGGAGCTCGTGAGAATTTGTTCTTATATTAGCAATGCTTATTTATTTTTTACACTTGGAAAATAGATAGAAGTAATTTTGATCTTCTAGATTAGGGTTGATTACATCTTTATAATACCTTAATTTTGTTTTTTTCCTCTAACTCTTTTATCACACCACATTTTTCCTTAAATTTTGATTTGACATTTTTTTTAATGGTATCTTTATACTTAGAAATGGTTTCTTCCATGATTCCTCAATAGATTAGCCAAGATCGGGTGTCTTTATTCCATCCTTGCTTGATTAGATGGTGGTTATGACTTGATTTTAAACAATTTTAGGTAGCCTTTTTGTCTTCCATGTTTTTTAACTTGTTCTTATACATTAGATTATCTAGTCATAGCCATGATCTCCATGGTGGAGAGGCTTGTTCTAAGAGGAGGATGGGATAGAGTATTTCCTTTAATTTTAGATTATAGGTTATAAAGTGCTTTTGTATTTTCTTTGAAAATGAGATCTAATATGGGTATAGGCTGGATAATCTAAGAGAAAGTGTTTTTCATCTTCAACCTTCTTAGTGTCACAAAGGTGACACACTCTTTCATCCCATGGCATTTTAGGAATTGACCAATGTCCAGTTTCACTATGGAGCTCATGACAATTTGTTCTTATATTAGCAATGCTTATTTATTTTTTTACACCTGGCAAAACAGATAAATAATTTTGATCTTCTAGATTAGGGTTGATTACATCTTTATAATACCTTAATTCTTTTTTTTCCTCTAACTCTTTATCACACCACATTTTTTCCTTAAATTTTGATTTGACATTTTTTTTAATAGTATCTTTATTCTACAAAATGGTTTCTTCCATGATTCCTCAATAGTTTAGCCAAGATCGGGTGTCTTTATGCCATCCTTGCTTGAGTCGATGGTGGTTATGACTTGATTTTAAAGCAATTTTAGGTAGCTTTTTGTCTTCCATGTTTTTTAACTTGTTCTTATACATTAGGTATCCAGTCATAGCCATGATCTCAATGGGGGAGAGGCTTGTTTCTAAGAGGAGGATGGGATAGGGCATATTTCCTTTAATTTTTAGATTATAGGTTATAAAATTCTTTTGTATTTTCTCTATATTTCTCCAGGATTCACAAGAGATACTACAACCCTAGACTTCACATCCATAAAGAATAACAGTTGTAACAAGAGTCTCAAAGAGGAGTTTCTTCTTATCCCAACTCCAAAGATAAACTGATTTACAATTGTTTTCAAGCCCATAATAAGCTTTCCATCCCCCAATAATCCTTTTCTCAATGCTATAATTCCAATTGAGCTTGTGGTGAATATCAATTCCAA
>SNQJ01S0190678.1:0-18071 GCA_010110895.2 Picea sitchensis | reverse complement strand
GAAAGAGATTGGTGTGTGCTACAAGTTCGCACATGTAAACAAATTTTGTATGTTGGTGGCCATAAGTTAAGTTGAATCTCAACAAGGATATTGGTGTCCCATGCAGAATGGTATATTGAAATGACTATTGCATATTGGTGCCTAATGTAAGATGTTTCTAACAATTTTTATATAGAGAGAAATTTATGTGGTTTCCTCCGATTTTGTATTTTCACATTAAATATCCGTGTATTATGAATTGCACGATTAATTGTTCATTAATAATAGTTGGGAAATAGTACATGAGTAAATAAATTCTGAATAATACATAATTTTCAATACTGACTCAACATGTGTCAGTATTGCAACAGTACCTCGGTCCCCCAAAACCCTCATGTATCGGATTGGGTCCTCAATCATACAATTTGTGTAATTTATGCATGGACAAAATTATAGAAACGTGGACGATTTATTTAATTAATATTCTATTTGATATAATTATTTATTTGGAGTGATAAAGCTACAGGAAAAGTTTAATGTTGTAAGAAGAAACTATATGTGTATATACCATTTACTAGTTTTTATTATTATTATACATATTAACTCTTTATTGTAACTCCCCGTAAATTATGTATAGATATAGACTTTACTAATTTTTATTCTTATCCATATAAAGTTATTTTAAGTGCTGGTGGATTTATGCATTGAAAAGTTTTCATCTAAAATACTTTTAACATTCATGTATGTAACAACAAAATTTTAGGGCCCAAAGAATATTTTTATAGCAGAAAATATCAGCTCAGTCTATACAAAACAACGCATGCATTTCATAACATATGCAAAAGAATTAGGAC
This sequence comes from Picea sitchensis, assembly GCA_010110895.2. Taxonomy (NCBI): domain Eukaryota; kingdom Viridiplantae; phylum Streptophyta; class Pinopsida; order Pinales; family Pinaceae; genus Picea; species Picea sitchensis. The sequence goes on along the minus strand of SNQJ01S0190678.1, from coordinate 17,238 downwards.
TCAGACAAGTGATAGATTGTCGTGCAAGTAAAGTTCTCCCAAAACTCATTACAATAGAAGACGAACAATAGTAAATGATAGTGAATAACATTGAAAAATAACAACAGAAGAACCGACACCCGTTACAAAGCTTGTTGCTTTATGTTTACTATAACTCATGCAGCTGGCACATCGGTTGTTCTCTTTGATGACAGGTTGACTTCTAGCTTTTCAGTGCTTGGAAGTGTCTACTTGATTTCTTTCTTGTCTTTTGTTTATGTTCAAAGTCTTCTTTTCTTCCCATAGAAACGATTGGATGTGGTATCATGCAACAATTAAAAAATGGCCATGTAGCAATAGTTGGATTTGAACATTGGATTGCCTTCAAGTCCCAAAACCCATTAGAATGGATGATCACACTCGATTTCATAACATCATTAGAAATAAAATGAAAACCCATTAGAATGGATGATCACACTCGATTTCATAACATCATTAGAAATCAAATGAAAATAAATGATCAACTTAGGACAAAATTCAACTAACTTATATAAAATGACAGGGAATAAGGGAATAAGAGTGAACAATAAATTATTATCTTTTCACTTCCTAGGAATGTCTAGTTGCTTTCTTCCTTGTTTCTCTTCGCAATTTGATTTTATTTCCACTAAAATCATTGATATGAGAGCATCCAATGATTAAAAAATGCTTTTGGAGCAATATTTGAATGAGAACATTGGATTTTCTTTGAGTAACCTGAACTGGAATGTGACTTCAATAACCTACCATCGACTTGTAGTGGGTCATGGTTCGACTTATGCTTACAATCAATGGAAGGAAATCCAACGTCCTTTCCTCATGCTCCACCCTCCTAGTGCAATGTACCCAAAACCAACAGTTGTTACTCTTGCATCTTAAGGATGATTGTTGAATGCTCCTCTCTCCTTGGAATTGAGATCATGGTATTTCAGAGAGACATTAATTTTGTTATGTGCTAATGAAAATGTTTTCCTCACGTATGTATCGAATATGGTTGGTTGGATGCTCTGGGATGGAGTCCTAGGTCAAGAGGGCCATCGTCTAGGAATTTCACAATAACAATGGTCTTACAAGTTGGGTTGTCCATGTTTTTTGAATTCATTATAAAGAAACTTGACTTGTCTAGATGGCGACGGCTAAAGGGTTGACAAGATTCTGTGTGCATAGCCTAATATACAAATATATTGTGTTTCCCATGAATACGCATTCATGGAACACGACTCCTGGTTTTATTCAATAACATGGAATGGTTCAAAATGTACCAGACCATGATTCCAACAGTCTCACTAGATGTCATACAATCCCCAACTGTCATCAGAGTGTCAACGCATCCAAGATTGATATGAAATATATTCCCTTGTAGATATGTTTATCCTTTTCTCTATTCCCATATGAATTTTCCCCAAGTGAGAGGATGGTTGCATCGATGATGATAGAATGAGAAAAGTTGTCATGTAAAGCAAACACATGTTTATAGGCCATATATGGAAACTAGTGTTGTAGCATCCCTCCAATTTAAATATTTGAGTAATTTTAAGTGAATGTGAATATTGTGTTATGACATCGGATAAAATTAGGATTAACATTGTGATCATCATATATAATTTATTGTGAATAATATTTATGTAAATATTATTTTTATTTTATTTTATTTAAAAAAAATTATTTGAGATAAATTTGGGAGAGAACCCAGCTATTCCCATATGAATTTTCCCCAAGTGAGAGGATGGTTGCATCGATGATGATAGAATGAGAAAAGTTGTCATGTAAAGCAAACACATGTTTATAGGCCATATATGGAAACTAGCGTTGTAGCATCCCTCCAATTTAAATATTTGAGTAATTTTAAGTGAATGTGAATATTGTGTTATGACATTGGATAAAATTAGGATTAACATTGTGATCATCATATATAATTTATTGTGAATAATATTTATGTAAATATTATTTTTATTTTATTTTATTTAAAAAAAATTATTTGAGATAAATTTGGGAGAGAACCCAGCTATGATAAGAGGAATTATTTATTACATGGGAAAAGTGAAAAAACGATAGAAACGACTAGGGTAAAAGTAAATGTTGTCCATGAGTAAAAGTGTAAATCTACCCCCAAGAGTGTGGGATGTTAGGAAACAAGCTAGCAAGAAGTTAGGCCAAGTCTCCCAAGAATTAGGGAGGAGGCTAACTAGAAAAGGAGAAAAAGACCTAGGCAATCTATCATTATTCTTTGCTTGGTAAAAAAAGAGGGAAGAAAAACAAGTATGGTGTAAACATGATGATGTTGAGTACTTGTGCAAATTTTAGATCTTGGTGGTTCTAAGAAAGAAATAAGTTATGAAAATTACGTGGAGAAGGTTCTCAAAATTTTCATTTTCATGTGGAATATAGTATTTGGCTCAGGGGAGACAAGAGATAACAATATATGGCTTCTATGGTCTATGGTTGCGAGGATTTGGAATTTCTCTTCAATTTGTCTCATTAAATCCTTGTGGTTCATATATGTTTATTTAACTTGGTTGTTTTATTTCTTTAGAATTGTTAGCTGAAATAGTTACAGTTAGTTGATGAAATCACTTTCCAACTAGTTGGATGCTAATCTTTACTATCTTTGAATATGTTCTTACTAGTATATTTCTAGAGAAATTATTATTATAAAATTAAAATTTGGAAGAATAAACAACGAGAGAATTCTTATCCAATTTATCACTGTTAATATTTATAGAGAATGCTTAAGCACTCATCTTTCAATATTTTTGTTTGTATATAACATAGAAATAAACTAACAGAAATAACATTTGAATGAAACTTGAAACCATAGTAGGGAAATATTTATTGTTTAAAGTTGATCTATAATAAAGTTGAAATAAAAGAGAATTTTAGAAGTTCTGCAAGAATAATTGCAAGAATAATTACTGTATAATTTTTTAACAAATCAAATTTCTTGTTAAATAGATAGAATAAAAATAACATGCATAATATTTGTAACTATAATATTTGTAACTATAGGTTAGATTTTTAATTATTATCAATGATTAGAAATAAATGGAACATAACTATTGTGTGTAACCAAAATGAACAGTAACTTATGTATTAAGTATTTTGTGGCTACAAAATCAACTTTATCTATTACATAGAATTATCCACATAGAAAATAAAAGAAAACTACCACATAAATATTATAAACATAGGTAGTATTCATAACTCATATACAAAACAAGAAAGAGGGCCATAATATAACAACCAATCCAAAATATATGTAAGTTTTAATAGGTCGAAACTCCACAAGTAGGGTCGACTATTAACCCTATGATATCAAGTATGGAGTAAACTATTATAGAATGAGTTTGCATAGAGGTTAGGTAAAAGACCTTTAAATAAGTCTGTACATGTATGAGTAAAACCCTTATAAATTGTAACGAACTTATTTCAATCGTACTAGACTTCACGGCGATGTGGGTTAAGAGTAAATATATTAAGAAACCATTGGCATCCTTGAGTTGGTAGCGACACATAGTTTACGTTTGGTTCTCCAGTTTGAAAACATGAGTGTAGACATGTCGTAGCTCTTGGGGTAATTTTTCCAACTCCTGACAGAGGGTTCTTTCTTGGAATCCGTGAGGTAGATCCACCTGTGTATAAAAATACATAAGTTTATATTAGTAGGAACACAAATGATTAATGAAAGATGAATGCCCATTCAAGATAGAGTTTGTAGTAAGCAACAAATTCTTCAAGACAGAGTTTGTATTAAGCAGCAAATTCTTCGTGCAATATTTAAAGGAATTCATCCATGATTGAATGCAGAGCTCGATGATAGCATAAAAGAAGCAATGATCTTGGTTGTGAGGTCTCTATCCAGGTAATAGGATACAAAGTGTAACATTCTAGTCTGTTCAACATATTTTTATTGACTTACTCTTTGAGGCACTTTTATGCAAGTGATCTAGTTATGGTAAATTGTGATTTCGTTTTGAATTATGGACTTATTGATGGGCGAAATTGACCGCTCTTCAACTGGAAGAGTGAATCCTATCTGAGCTTGTCTAATTAACCCAAGCCGTTTGGATTAATTCACTCTGATGGGTTTAATGGCTCCGTTGGCCAATCTAAAGTCCTAAGGAAAGAGAAAAATAACTAAAAAAAATGCAATAAATTACTGAATAATAATCACTAAAATATATATATGTACATCTAAATATATATATAGTTTGTCTAAATAATATTTATATAGTAGTTCTATTTATCATATATACAATATGTATAAATCACGAGTTTTAATCTGAACTCATAAAAATCAAATGTAAAATGGTTCTTAATGACAGTAATAAAGAAAGGGAAAATACTATTTGTTTTTTGTTTGTATGCATTCATAAAATCAAATATTAAACTACTTAATTAAACAAAAAGATATAGATAGTGAAAATTATACTATATATAAAAACTTCTATAATAAGCAAGCAAATAAAATAAATAACAGACTAACATATTAATGCATCCAACGTCTGTACAATATAGAATATCCAGTCATCTTATCCGAGAAGTAAACCTGCAACGAATCTTAAGATTGCTTCGAATAAATGCGAAACAATATGGTGGACACTGAGTTTTGATAACAAAACGTATAATGGAGACAATCACAGTGATCTTATGATTTACAAGTAACTACAGTGAGATAAATGTTCTTGTAAGAACTTGTATTTAAACATTCAACAGAAAATTAGAGATAAATCTCATAATTTGAATTGAATCGATGATCACCCTATATTGTATCTAAAACATGACATATGGACAACATATAAAAATGAATTATCTCAACTCATAATAAATCATGAAGACAAAAGTTATCACCATCTACTATCACATCGAGATAAAAAGAACTTAAACTAAGACATCATACACAAAAGCTAAAGTTGTAATATGCATTATGTTCCATTCAAGTCTGTGTGTAATTGTCCATATTTCAGCCCGAGGCCAAGATGCCTCTATTTATAAAATGATAGGTTTATAAAGGCCTCACGAAAGATAATTGTTTTTATTCCTGAGATCAAATATTTATTTCAAAAATAAATGGGGATGCAACCACCCTAATTCTACTAAATCCTCCAGAACTAATAACAGTTCATTTATGTTCATACAAAATGCATGACTGTAAGGTCTCAGGGATGCCTCATATATGGGTTGTTGAATATCCTGAAAGAAAAGGAAAATAGGAATATTTTAGATACATTTTCAACCACTACTTTACACAATTTGAATTAACATAACTCGATACAGAATCTTGTGATTCTATAGCTAGTTATTATAGTAAATGAAATCCAAATAAAACAACCTAATTTTAACAATATAATCATATTTTAAAATGAAGAATCATACCTCCAACTAATGAAATCAAATCATATCAGGTAACCTTGGAATTCACAATGGCTATTGCATCCTACACATTTTTAAATACTATGTTGTCTGTTGTCTTTATACGCTTTCCTTTTCCTTGAATAACAGATTCGAGTCTTTGGTTTTCGCTCATTAAAACATCAATCTGATTCTTTAAAGCCTTAACTTGTGACTGTAGGATAGGGATATCAACATAATCTCTATCAATCCATGATAGATAGACTTCACAATTTGACTGTGCAACGGTTGCATGGGAACAAACTTGGTTTTGAACCGGAGCACCTTCCATATTGATAGTGGATTCATTAATTAATTTGACACCAGGAAACTCTGGATTACTTTTAAGATAGGGAGGTAAATTGTCAACAAAATTGTAGGGCCGATCAAGGTGTGGCTCCCATGCCTGAAAGTCTTCTGCAGTGAGGAACCTCTCGATTTCAGAGTCTGAGCTTTCATGGACTTGGATCATACTGATTGAACTTGGATGAGAATTCGACTTGTTACGAAGTCTCTTAGAAATTAGCCTGCCAACTCTTTTATTTTTAAAATTGATATCAATATTACTCTTAGATCTCTTTCCTGTAGGTTTCTTTACATTTTTAACATAGTCATTTGGAGGTGTAATCTGCTGACAGACCTGTTCAATGAACTTGGGATCGATCAAGGGTTCATTGTTAGAGGGTTGAGGCACAACATGCCTGAGTAGGTGATAAGGGCACTGTAGCAAGGTCTATAACAGAATAAAATAAAATAAACGTTCATCTTACCCGAAACAAAAATTATGAGAAATTTACCTCCAAAGGTCGATGCATGTCTCTGCAATGGTCCATTTTTGGAGAAATTGATAGCAAAGAAGATAAAACGGCTCATTTTGGTTCTGGGTTTTAAAGGGTTTGTTATAATTCCCAACGTTTTTCTCAGAATCTCTCCTGCAAAATCGTGTCACCAACATGCAAAAAAAATGAGATTAAACTCTGCTAAGAAAAGTGTAAAACTTGAGGACTTGCAGGGAGTCCTGTAGCTTGACTCAAGAAATCCTTAGTAACCTCCAGTTGCACATCACCAACCTTCACTCTACAACCATCAAAGGAGAAAGTGAATTCTCGGGAAACCTGTAAATTGAAACCCTGAAACTTCCTAATGAAAATGAGCCAGCCACCTCTCTCCAAATCTTCTCTGGCATCGTCATATAAGAGAAAAGTTTGAATGTCATTTGGTTCAACTCTCACAATAGGAGCCATGATGGATGAAAGGGTAATGAATTAGACACAACACACAGAGAGGGGTTGCAAAGACAATCCAAATCCATAACCCGAGCTCGTGACATTCAAACAGTGAATGGTGTATGAACATAAACTCATAACAATTAGATGAGTGTTTATTGAAACACATGCGAAGAGGGTTTGAAAAGCCCAAGGGAAGTCTTGGGAATGATGTCGGCCTGCAAATCATAATGCCACGTTTTCATCTAGTACAAGTCTAGGACCAAAACATTAAAATGAGAAATGAGTGTGTGCATTGTGGGTTCTATCACAAGGTTTGGGTGAGTCAAAAAATCCAAGACTTAGCAAAAGAAATGTAAAGCCAAGAACCAAACAAAACCATACCAAAAATAAAATCGTGGGGGTCCTTTGATTCATGTAACCATCAATCTCTAAGCATGTTTGATGTTGAAAGGATCGAAACAAAGAGAGTAACTCTTCATAGCAAGGAACCAATTTCATTAATAAACTGTAAGAACAACTTGCCTTTGACGACATTTTAGAACAGAAAGGTAACACAGTCACAAATTTTCATGCTTCGAGTCATGAATGAAACATGAAAGAAAAATGCGATAACTCACGACTGTCATTTTGAAAATAGCATCATGAAGAGTAATAAAAACAAATGACTCCGGTTAGGAAGTTATGTAGATCAATTAATTGATATAAAAAGTCAACAACATATTGAGCTACCAACAATGGTGACATGCTGGGAGAAACAGTTATGTCTACAATACGAACTAGTTCAGGTTAGAGAATTCTGAAAAATTTCAAATCGAAGAACAACTGCAAGGTTATTTGAACATATTTTAAAAAGAACAAGACGTAGCCCAATTTCAGATACCTTTCATTTAAAAGAATGAAATCTGGTGACAAAATTAACAAAAGAAAGCCATGATGTTTAAGTTAAAATTTCCAAGACTGTTGACAGGGCTACTGCTACCAACAGGCGTCCATAGCCTCAACAAGGATGTCAATTAACCCACTCTAAAGTCTGTATCCTCCCCAAGAAATTCCAAATCAGAATGAAGGCTGTTTATGGCCAACATAAGGTTTATACCTGAGAATTTTCTTTTTGACATCACTTCGCTACCAGTGGGCCTGTTCAGTACCCTGGGGAAGTTATCTTGGCGTCATGCATGCATTCACCTGCTGCCGGAAAACCTGTTCAATGTCCCGACGGGTTTACAAACACTTCCCACGTCTCTCTGAGAATTTATTCACATTCTCATATAGTTTTAAAGATATTCAAAAGAGCAGGGTGACGCTGAAAATTCTAGTTTTTTAACACAACTTAATATTTCCACAGGCCTTTTAATTTTTCTAGCAAACCTTCATCAAGATCAGAGAAACAGTTTATTGCTAGAACTAATTTTCAACGACAGGGAGGCATCATTGAGTTTCTTTCTTAAGAGTAGGGACAATGTAAAGAGAATTTTTATAGATATTCGTGAATACTTTCAAGTGCAGATTGAAACCAAGGAATTGACTTTCAAACAAAATGACACCTTTAACCAGCCTTCAATTTCAGAGAAGGACAACAATAGATGTTCTGACAGCCTTTGACAGCCTTTCGAGATGAAGAATTTTGTTTCTCTTTGTCTGAGCTAGACTGTACTATGAGAATGTTTGACTCAAAAGGACCGGTGAACTAAAAATGAAAACAAAACAAAACAACAAAGAAATATTGGAAAGCAAAGAAATCAAAACAACAAAATACATACAAAGGTGTATCTAAAAACATCATGCGAAAAATCCCTTGGGAGACTGAAAGAAAATAGAAAAATCATGTTTGATGTGAAAGAAATCCTACTCATGGTACCTTGGGTCAAGGTTGAATTTATGATTCAAATTTATTTATCTCTTTACATTCCATTTAAAATTTTCACAATAATACTGCATCTTTGAAAAGAAATATTCAACGAAAAGCAGAGAGAAAAGGATTATGCGGACTTCCCTGACAATAATCTTGTTATGGTTCTTGTGGTGCACCCACTTAAAAGGAGAAATAGTGAAGAATAAAACTGAAAGAAAACCTATTCCTAAACCTACTCTAACTACTAAACAAATCAGAATACTACGTGAAGTCATGTTTCCAATGTAGCCATTGGAGTAACTCCAATCCTACAATGGAAACAAAATCAAGCATTACTAACAAGAATGGTAATATATCAAAAAATGACATAAATATATCACAGTTACGTTTATAATCATTATTTAGAAACAAAGTAAGCATGATCTTACCATTCCCTCGAAAATTCTTGATGTATGAATCCTCCAACCATTGTGCAATCTTGTCGTGATAAGGGTCATAATGGCATGGGCGAGTGTAAGTAAGTTTGAAAAACTTGTCAATATTACAAGGAAATGAAATAACCATCATCCAAGGCTGAAATTCCCTATCCTCCTGACAATTCTCTAAGTGTTGATAAATTTCTTCACATGGAGGATCTAAAAGAAATATGTCACACCTACTACCAAGATACTTAGGTAAAAACAAAGCAAGAACAACTTTATCTTTGTTATGAATATTTTTTATATATGAATATTCAAGCCATCCTAAGATCTTGTCAGAAAAATGAGGATGCAAACCATGACTTTGATTAAATGAATATATCAATGGGGAAATCATCATAAGAGGATTCATGACGTCAAGTAGATCATTGGTTTGAATGCATCCTTTGATGAGATTGATCATTTCAAAATGTGAAGTATAGACATTAAAATTCAAGCTAATCAAAGAACGAATATGTAGTGTAGAATGTTTGATCTCCATAAGATAGAGTGCATTGTCTTTTTCAACAATAAACTGTGTAAAATCATCTCGCAACATGTCCTTTTCCCATGTGAGTGATGAAAGTGAAAGAGAGTCAAATCCGACTTTATCAATGTTATGTTTGGAATTAATTTCATCAAATCTTGGCATATCGAAAGGAAATGATTGTGGCAGAAAAGAGTAGGATGTTGTAGGTAAGGTGCCAAGTCCACCAGGATCTAGGAAGAGATCATGATATAAAGAATAAAAGGAATCAGAAATAATCACATGAAAAGAATCTCTTGAACTACGATAATTAACAATGGTATTATCAAGACATTTCTCTTCACTTTATTTAAAACTCTTACTATGTTTTGGTGACGAATTTCTCAACATAATATGACTATCTAGATTTTCCTTCTGTATGATAGATAATTCAAAATTTTCATGGAAAACATCTGATCTTTCATGTTGATAAGGTATGGTTTGTAAATGAGGTTATAAGGTTACTTCTTCCAATTGCAGATCTACATCTCTAATAAGTTTCATTGGGATGTTAGAATGCTTAAGATCATTTTTATCACCTAAGTCTTCTTCAATAACCGAATTCAAATACTGATTAGAGAAAGAGTTATAAGAATGATGATATTCACCTTGACCAAGAATCAAATCTTCTTCTGCGATGGTTGAAGACATAAAATATAATGATTCAGAGGAAAAACCAGTTTGGTAAGAACCTGGTCAATAGATTCTACCTCCCTTGTTTGTTCAAAGTTTTCGGATAGATTCCTCTCATCCTGTGGATTGAATTCTTCTCGCAATTGAGTGATAGGATTTGCAACTCGTTCTTCATTTTTGATTGAATATGATTAGATGGAAGGGATGCAAGCATCATAGCGGAGATTTAATACAAATGGCATGTCATCGAGATTAAATTTACAGAGGATGTCATAGATTCTTGTCAAAAAGTCTTCCGAAGATGATTCGCCATTGCTTAGCCAAGTATGGAATTCTTCATGTAATTGATCGAAATCATAAATTTCAAAAGCATCTAGAAATTCATCTACAAATTGAAACCAATAAAAAGTGTGACATGTTGGAAAGGATTCAAACCAATGTTTAATCCAACCTCTAAAAGTAAAAGCAAACAATCTGCATAAAACTCTTAAATATGAGATGTCATGATTGATGCATTTGCACCAAAATTTGTTATAGGGGTCTTTAGCAGATGTATTGCCTCCACCATCGAAGGTGAGTTTGGACAAGAGAGAGATTGTCTCATTGGGAACATTGGGTAATGAGAAGTGGAAATCATGTTCCAACACAGTGATTTGGGGAGCCATGGGGAAATGGAATACATTTAAAATAAAGGCTCCTACAAGGCCAGCTTGTCAGTCATCCCTTCTTCTAGCTCCATTTTTTGATAGAAAAAATTGACCGCTCGTCTACTAGAAGAGTGAATCCGGTCTGAGGTTGTCTAATTAACCCAAACCATTTGGATTAATTCACTCTAACGGGTTTAATGGCTCCGTTGGCCAATCTAATGTCCTAAGGGAAGTGAAAAATAACTAAAAGAAATGCAATAAATTATTGAATAATAATCACTGAAATGTATATATGTACATCTAAATATATATACAGTTTATCTAAATAATATTTATATAGTAGTTCTATTTATCATACATACAATATGTATAAATCATGAGTTTTAATCTGAACTCATAAAAATCGAATGTAAAATCGTTCTTTTAATGACAATAATAAAAAAAGAAAAAATACTATTTTTTTTGGTTTGTTTTCTTGTTTGTATGCATTCATAAAATCAAATATTAAACTACTTAATTAAACAGAAAGATATAGATAGTGAAAATTATACTATATATAAAAATTTATATAATAAGCAAGGAAATAAAATAAAGAACATACTAACCTATTAATGCATCCAACATCTGTACAATAGAGAATATCCAACCACCTTATCCGAGAAGTAAACCTGCAACGAATCTTAAGATTGCTTCGAATAAATGCGAAACAATATGTTGGAAACTAAGTTTTGATAACCAAACGTATAATGGAGACAATCACAGTGATCTTATGATTTACAAGTAACTACAGTGAGATAAATCTTCTTGTAAGAACTTGTATTTAAACATTCAACAGAAAATTAGAGATAAATCTCACAATTTGAATTGAATCGATGATCACCCTATATTGTATCTGAAACATGACATATGGACATCATGTAAACATGAATTATCTCAACTCATAATAAATCATGAAGACAAAATCTATCACCATCTACTATCACATCAAGATAAACAGAACTTAAACTAAGACATCATACACAAAAGCTAAAGTTGTAATATGCATTATGTTCCATTCAAGTCTGTCTGTAATTGCCCATATTTCAGCCCCAGGCCAAGATGCCTTTGTTTACAAAATGATAGGTTTATAAAGGCCAAAGATAATTGTTTCTGTTCCCGAGATCAAATATTTATTTCAAAAATAAAGGGGGATGCAACCACCCTGATTCTACTAAATCCTTCAAAACTAATAACAGTTCATTTCTGTTCATACAAAATGCATGACTGTAAGGTCTCAAGGATGCCTCAGATATGGATTGCTGAATATCCTGTGTTGGGGTCCTATAATTATAGGCAACTTGATTCTTCGACTGTTGATTTGGCGTTTCTCTCGTGATGACGAAGTCTGGCTTGGTTGATCATTTTCCCCTCAATCCATTTCGCTCGATCCTCCATCATTCTGTTGCATCCTTCATCCTCCACTGCACCTTCACTCCCTTGTCTTTTCAACCCATTGAGTACGCCTTACCCACCTTCCATCCATGAATAAACGGACTTAGGATAATGAACGAATAATGTTAAACGGTTAGTGATATTCTCTAATATTTATTAGCCTAACAAAGTTGTTTCGATAGGATAATTTAAGATAAATAATTATTAAACTAACTATTAATTAATTATTTAATTAATAATTAGTTAGTTTAATAAATTGTTAGTTTTTGGATTAAATAAAATAATTAAAAAAACAAAAACATATAAACATCAAAAATAAAAACTAAATATAAAATATGAAAATATAAAACATAATATAAAAAAAAACATATTAAAAAATAAAAACAAAATAAACACAAAACACATATAAAACAAAATTAGTAAACAAATACATAAAAACAAAATACATAAAACGTGAACAAATAACATATAATATAAAATATAACAAAAACAAACTTAAAATTCACATATCCTAAGTCTACCCATACCCCACCCCTCATACGTCACACTCCACTCACCCCCCTCCTACGTCACACTCCACTCACCCCTTCACAATCCCACCCACACCTACCTCCATGCACTTTCATACACCCCGTACAGCCCATCACACTTACCATTTAAATCAACGCACCATAATTTTTCCGGACCCCCCCTCACCATCCGGAATTTAACGAGAGGGGGGGGTCTAGAATTGTAAATAATACTTGTGCACATCTGAATGGCCCAGGGACAGGAACCTAAATCAACGGTCCAGATTAGATTCCGGACCCCCCGTCCGTTCTACCTTTAATGGAGGGGGGGCTCTGAAATACCGCTTTTCACCAAAAAAAACACTTTTCCATATCATTGCCAATTTTTTCTTGTTTTACCATGTCTTCGTCCGAGAGAGGTTTTTTCTCAGCACGGGATGAGGAACAAAAACTTCTCCCAGTTTTTTCAACGGTGCTACGATCAGGGAGAATCGAAGACATCTTTGACGCCCATTTTTCCAGATTCTCAATTTTCCGTTAAAGTCTCAATATTGCAGGAGCCGTTATGGCCAGCTGGGGACGAATTTGGAGAAACCAAAGGAGGTATGAGTCCAACACATGCTCATCTACAATAACCTCTTTCATTTTTTGCCCAGGTGTCATCCTTTAATAGAAAAACACATCTGTTCGGACCCCTTTTTCGCAGAAAATCGGTCCGTCTTTCATGGCAGAAAACTCCAAATTTTGTGGGAGTGGTGACTATTTTTGGCCGAGGCGGTTAAACCAAATTCTGAAACTTATTGGGATGATCTATCCTATTTATTCAAATGATTTTAATGTAAAAGGGTTCGACCTATGAGGTTCCTGGCTGCACTGTGGGCTGTGTTTAGCAAAGAAATTTTTCTGTAATTTCATATGATCTATCAGAAATGAGCATGTTGTTGACAGGATTCCTCTGTGGAGATGTTGGTGGTGTTTCTTTTCTTTGTTAAGTTTTTCCTGTGATCATTTCGTTTGTTTTTCAATTTCTTATTATCAGAAGGAAAGTAATAGAAGCAAAATTTATCAGCAGATACTCTGCCTCTGAGCTTGTGATAATCTTTATGTTTATCCTCTAAAAAGATAGTTTAGGAATTCTTAGCTGCTCCTTTCCCTGGATTTTTCCTCCCCTATTTCTTCCTCAAATTGACATCATAAAGATTTATTTTCGATCCAATATTTCTACTACCTTTTCCTATGTAAAAGTTTGGTCCAGATCTGAGATTTGAATCACATTTTTAAGCACAGACCCCATTTTCCCAATGACCCTCCTTGTTGTTCCAAAACAACTATTTAAAAACCCCAATCCACACTTGCGTAACTAGCCTAATACCTATTAAAACAAAGCTATATCAGACAGAGAGATCCCTCTCTGAGTATCGGAGGGAGAGATCCCAGACTCGAAGTGGTTTTGATGTTGCCTCTGTGACTACCTTACAACCTTGGTCAAATTACAAAGTGCTAACATAATGGCGAATCCACTGGGGAACTTTCTCCAGTAGTACACTTCAAGCGCCAGATCTGATCACTGATGGTGGACAGTGACCAGACACAAGAAGGCTAAGATCATTCACCTGGAAACTCCAATCATTTCCAGACAGTGCCAATTCGAAGACTCCACTGGATGAAGAACCTGACACATGGCCAAGCAACCTAGAAAGATCAGGTATTCAAGCTCAAATTGTATTCAGGATATTGTTGGTTTCATCTGCAGTTACTTTCTCTCTTATCATGAGCCTGGTCCAGAGTATATTGTTGAAATTCAGGATGATCATTTTCAACCTGAAGAGCCTCAAGAGACTAAACCCCAAATTGCAGATTATGTACAGGCTCATACTCCTGTGCACATCCCAGATGCATCTGTAGAAGGCCTAGTGAGACATAAGCCTCCTTCTTTATCTTCTACTCTGGAAAAACCACTGGATGGTTGTAAGCCCCTTGCTTCATCTCCTGTGCTTGCAAAAATACCAAACCGATATCCACCTCTAGATTTGCCTCCCATTCTCCATGACCTCCCTATCAATTACATCAATAATCTGCCCAGGTTTGATGGAGAGAATGCCAATATTAATACTGAAAAACATATTCAAAACCTTGAGGATTTTCTTGACCTTTATGAGGTTGAAGATGATGATGTCTGTATCAGGATGTTTTCCCTGTCCTTGGGAGGTAAAGTTAAAGATTCGTTTAAGAACCTTCCAGCTGCTAGCATCAGAAATTTTAATCAATTTATGCAAGTTTTCCTAGATAGATGGGTGGTCATGAGAAATGTTTTCCTCCTCCTAGAAGAGTATGACCACTTGAAAAGAAAGCCAGGGGAGACAATACATCAGTTTTCAGCCAGATTCAATAAGGTGTATCATGAAATACCTACTGATATAAGGCCACCCCCAGGATCAACTCACTTGCATTACCCAGATGCCTTCAATCCTAAGATGACATTTCAGTTAAGAGAAAGAAACACTACAAGCCTTGAAGAAATGCAGAGCATTGCAGTTGATGTGGAGATCAACTTGCTGATCAAGAGGTCAAAATTAAAGGACAAAGAAATGGAGCAGCTGAAGTCATCAGAAGTTAAACTCGAGATTTTGGTTAGTTCCATTGAGTATCAATAGGAAAGATGAGCTTGTTGTCCAAAGACACCATGTTTCACTGATCTTAGAGAAAGAAAAGGTCATTGTTTCCAAACGTTTTGCTGCTCATCCTTGGTACCATGGTTTGAATAATGATTTGTTCATGTATTCAATTCAAAACACAGTCAAAGATGAAGCTCCATCTCGACTTGTAGAGGAACAACCAGCTAACATGATATGCATGTTCAATGGCATTTCATCCATGGATGATTTACCCAAGTGTAACCAGCATGATGATGATCATGAAGTTGAAATAGAGGTTGTCTGTTCAAAGAAACTAGCAGCATGCCATTGGCAGGAAGGATATCATTTACAGTTCAGATGTGACAATCAGCCCATGCACAACAATCATGACAACGATGAAGAAGAGACAGAAAATGTCAGGGTAAGTGAAGACACTTTTCCCTTATGTTTCTCTTCTTTTCAATTTTCGAGAAGAAATTGTAAACGAGTTGGGATTGGTAAAGAGGGAGGATGTTATGATCAACCAAGGGAAGATGCTAGTGCTGATGTGGAGGCTATTCTAAACCCAAAATTGCAGCACTTTACTTACTCTGATTTTCAAATTCCAAATGAAAGCTTAAAGCCTGAGACAAACTATGAGTTAATCCAAAATAACTATGTACCATTGTGCTTTAATACATTTCAAATGTTGAAGGAGACTCTTGGACAAGAGTTGAAGGATAAATACATAAAAGGTCAGGAAATATCATTTAAATCAATGTAGCAGTCTTGTCAATCTTTTCAGGATCCAATAGTTGATCGGTTGGATGGCCTGTGGGGTCAAAATCATCCCCCATCATCTAGCTATGGGATAAAATGATGCTATGATATGGATATGTTAGGACAGTTAGCTACAGGGGTGTGTTCAGCAGAAGTGACATTACAAATCCCATCAGAACAGTTGCAGCCATGTCAGGAAATGCACGAGGATGAAGATAACACAGATACAGTGCCAGAGCTGCCATCCAAGAATCAAGGAACATGTCATTTCTACCTTGATCCTGTAGCTACCTATATAGAGAATTTTCTCACTGTACAGCCTCAATATTTCTCTGACATTACTTTTGTTTTTCAAGATTTTTGAGGTCTCTATTATAAAAATCAATCATGTTTTCGGCAGTGGCCTTTTCACTTTGTAGTTTTGAGTCGATGTGCAAAAGATCAATCTGCACTTTTCACTGTGCTAACGAACAGTCAAACAGTCCTCTGGTCTCAACAACTACTTGATTGGATAAATTGGCATTATTTTATCGTTTAGAATGACAAATTTATCAGTAGCATAGCGTAGGTAGGAGAAATGAATAATCTCAGCATTCCGAGCATCTCTTTTTCAGCAGTGTTATTTTAATTTGGCTTCAACTATAAGATCAAAATAGGTACAGGTTGCTGAATAAAATTTTGGGATCAGCCCAAGGGATACAACACCGGTCTGCATGATTCACAGGTCTGTGGTTCTTTACACCTCTTGAAAGAAGCTGCCATCCCCAGGTGGAACCTATGTTGGTGTCCTATAATTATAGGCAACTCGATTCTTCGACTGTTGATTTGGCATTTCTCTCGTGATGACGAAGTCTGGCTCGGTTGATCCTTTTCCCCTCAATCCATTTCGCCCGATCCTCCATCATTTTGTTGCATCCTTCATCCTCCACTGTGCCTTCACTCCCTTGTCTTTTCAACCCATTGAGTACGCCTTACATGCCTTCCATCCCTGAATAAACGGACTTAGGATAATGAACGAATAATGTTAAAAGGTTAGTGATATTCTCTAATATTTATTAGCCTAACAAAGTTGTTTCGATAGGATAATTTAAAATAAATAATTATTAAACTAACTATTAATTAATTATTTAATTAATAATTAGTTAGTTTAAT
>SNQJ01S0190677.1:0-11298 GCA_010110895.2 Picea sitchensis | reverse complement strand
TACCACAAACTTATCTTTCTCCCCAACGAAAGCTATGTCCATGGCTCGCTGAAATGTTGCCCCTGCATTCATCAATCCAAAAGGCATTTTGGCATACATGAATGTGCCCCAAGGAGTGGTGAAGGTCGTTTTTTCTCTGTCCTCAGGTATGACTGATATTTGATTATAGACAAAAAAACCATCAATCATGGATATCCTGGATGCACCAGTTACCCTCTGCAGTATTTGTTCCATATTGGGCGGGGGGTAATTGTCTTTCCTTGAGCTCCTATTCAGGTTCCTGAAATCAACACAGAGTCTGATTTCTCCACTTTTCTTCCTTACTGGGACCAAATTGGCCACCCATTCGGAATATCTCAAGGGGACAATGATTTGGGCATCTAGCAATTTCTTCACTTCTTTCTCCATGACAGGTAGCAACATGGGATTTATCTGTCTCAGCTTCTACCTGAATGGCTTAGCCTCTTTTATCAGTGGGATCTTGTGCTCAATGACAGATGTGTCATAAGTCTTGAGGTCTTCATAGGCCCATGCAAACACGTCAGCAAACTCCTTTAATAATTCAGTATATTTTTCCCTCTGTTCACTGGTCAGGCTGCTTGATAACTTGATAAACTTAGGCTCCTCCTGTGTGCCAATATTGCATTCGGCTATATCAACATCTTTATTTGAAACACCACCCTTTACTTCCACATCATTCTTGTCGAACAGTCTTTCTAAAGGGACCAGTCCCCTTGGAATGTGATTGCTAGGCAGCTGAATGATCTGGTGATTAACAATTTTATTCGAGAATACCTCAGAGGGAGGGTCACCTTTGAGATCAGGATCTTGATCGATGTGCAATGCCGGAAACTCATCGACGAACTGAATAAAATTTTTGATTTCAAGATCGTCCTCGAATACCTCCCAATGCTTTACATTGTCCGGGATGGATGGCCTGTATCTTATTTCGACCTCAGCATGGATCTTCGACGGTAGAGGGATCCTGAACAGACTAGCCGAGACCGCTAAGGAGTCGGCCGAGGTATTTTCTTCCCTTGGGACAAAAGTAATGTTGAAAGCTGAGAAGAAATTATCAATCAGGTCCCATACCTCGTTTTTGTAACTCCTGAGCCGAGGATGCTTGGCCCGATAAACGTTCCTGACCTGTTGGATTATCAATTCTGCATCTCCGAACGCTGACACCTCTTTAATTCCCATTTCTTTTGCAGCCCTCATACCCAGAACAAGAGCTTCATATTCTTCCACATTGTTGCTAGTTTCAAATTCCAGCTTGTATGACAGGGATATGGTCTCTTGACAGGGCGATATGAAAATCACTCCAATGCCTGCGCCTATACTGGAGGAAGCTCCTTCAAAGAACATCTTCCAAACATAGGTGGGTGGAGGAGGTATCTCCTGATTAAGAATGGGCTTCTTTCTGATCTGTACAGGGACCTCAGGAGTTTCAGTGATCTGCAACAAACTAGACCCTAAATCGGTGTCAAGTGCAAAGATGGGGTGATTAGTGGGGTTTGCTTCATCACTAACAATATAGGCTAGCTGGGTTTCTCTGTACATCNATGAAGCTCTTGTTCTGGGTATGAGGGCTGCAAAAGAAATGGGAATTAAAGAGGTGTCAAGTGCAAAGATGGGGTGATTAGTGGGGTTTGCTTCATCACTAACAATATAGGCTAGCTGGGTTTCTCTGTACATCCTCCTGTGTTCCCCTCCAAAGACCGTAATGGTGGCATATGTGAGATCCATCTGTAATGTTCTTCCAAGTCTCTTAATCTAAGACCTTGACAACAGCATGCCAAACTTGGGGGGAACGTCAGCTACCACAATATCCATGACCACACTCTTCATGGGCAGCTAAAATAAAGAGACCACCAGATCTTTGATGACTCCAAGACATTGCACCCTCCTTGAATCAAAAGAGTACAAGTCATGATAGGCCTTTGTCACTTCCAGTCCCAGTTATTCCATGACTACCTTGGGAATAAGGTTATGGGAAGCTCCTGAATCCATGAGGAAATTATGCAACACTTTATCATGTATGTTCAGGGAGGTGTAGAAGGGAGGGGATGAATCAACTCTGTCTTCTACCATGGGACCTAGGATGACATCTGGTTTCTCATATTGAAGGTTCACTGAGTCAGAGGGAGGCTGGGGGGACTCAGATTGTAGCCAGTTGGAGAGGGACCTTTTGAAATCTTTGTTTTTAACGAGTTCAGATAGGGGTACAAGAATTCTAATCTTCTGAATCTCATGCTAAAAATTGAAGGAGGGGATAGGCCTAGGAGCTTCCCTTACCTTAGTGACAGGTTCCTTGGTTGCTGGCGAAGCAATCTGAGTTTTCTTTTCTTTAGTAGTGGCTGCTGCAGATTTAGTATGCCTATCTGCTATGAGGGGTTGGTCTTGGTTGTCAAAGTCTCCTTCTTTCTTTCTTGACCTGAGATTGTATCTGTTAGAGGTGTGACCGACCCTTTCTCTCTTACCTAACTCATGGATTTGGATGTTCATCAGGGATTTTTTATATGCAGACTGAGTCAAATGGGGAAAAGGAGGAGCTTCTTCAACACAATGAATTTTGGGGTCGAACTCGTCTATCTCCTCCCCTCCCTCATGAGTAACCAGGTTATTTTGGATAGGGGTTTGAATCCTTTGATCTTCTATGTATTTTTCCCTTGGTTCCCTTGGGAAGGCCTGTGGTCCATTGTTATTAGGTCTCCTGAAACCTCTACCATCATCATTCAGGGGATTTCTGTACATGGGCTTCCCTTGTAACTCCCACCTTTCTATTCTAGTAGAAAGTGAATTTAGTATTCTAGCTGTCTCATCTGTCTAAAGGGGTAGGGGAGAGGAACTAGATGAGGAAGCTTCAGGCCTCTGCCTAGATATGTTTCTACCAGCAGTGTTCCTGAGTCGGTCAACAACCAATAAGTTAGATTCTACCTCCACGGCTGCATCTTGCATATGGGCCAGAGTAGTGGCTCTTCTTTCCCTCAACAGGAGGCAAAAATCGGGATCAAAGGCGCTAGCATAAGTGATATTTGCAGAGGCTTCAGAGGGTTTTATCTCAGCAGGGATTTTGTTGTACATTTTATTAAATCTCTTGGAGAAGTCGGAGACAGACTCTCCTTCATTTCTCTTCAAAGACCCAAACTCTGTCATGTAATACATGAAGTCTTTTTTATCTCCCCACTGTCTCAAAAAGGCATTATCTAAAGCTTCGATCCCATCAATAGATCCAGGAGGCAGGGCCTTAAACCATTTTCTAGCCTCGCCTTGGAGACTATGGACAAAAATCCTCATCCATACGTCTGCATGCATGATGACATTGTCATCCATGAAACGGTAAAAGGCTTCTAGGTGTTCTTCTGCAGTTATGTCCCCCTCACCTGTAAACTTGGGCAGCTTCTTGAGGTAACCATCTACCGGGAGGGCATTGAGAGGCTGAGGTAACACAAGGGAGGCATACCTAGCGGCTATAATAGCCTCCATTCTGGTCATAGGGGGATTTGCTCCCGCCATAGGGATATTGTGTGGAGGAGAACTCGGAGGAGAAGGAGCTCGAAAAGGGGATGTTGGGGATGAGCTTCTAAGGGGAGTGGAAAACAACAGGGGATTTAGGGAGAAGGCTAGCGATCTTAAGCCAGCTGATGTCTCCCTTCGCGCAGAAGTGGCAACAATAACAAGAGGAGGAGCGGTAAAGCCAGGAGTGGGAAAATATTTTGTGGTCCTGGGTCTACGCCAAGGTACAGCTTCAGGAGAAATGGGAGTGACAAGGATTTCTCCCTCTAATCCCAGACCAGGGGGGGAAACCTCAATAGGAACACTCCAGAAATTCAGGAAACGGGAAACTTCAGAAAGCGGTCTGCTAGGAAACTTAGGAAGAGAAAATGGAGTTCTTTCAGAAGGAGATGGTAGATTACCTGGTTCAGTGGCGATAGCTTCTCCTTCAGAGACCTTTCCTTTTCCAAGGACCACCTCCTGATCAGTCACAGGTGTAGCTAGAGGCAGCTGTGGATGGGACCGCGTGTGTCTGCCTTTGAAAGCCACAATTGACACGGTAGGCTCGCCACAGTGGAGTCATCACAATGGAGTCGCCAGGTGCACAGTAGCAATATTCAAGGGCTCTGATACCCGATGCACCTTCAGAATCAGAGGCTCAATGTCGTTCAATCTCGGGGAAAATTTTCAACTTCGTCCTCGGTAACGGCGCCAGAAATGTTGGCGACGGAAGTCACTCCTAGATTGCAGCAGGAGCAGAGCCCGACGCCCATCAGTTTTTATGTCACGATAATTTTAATGGGTGATCAAATGGTTAGAGACTAGGTAAGATATCACTCAAACTCAGGGACTGGGTCCGACATGTGAGGAACAAAAGAGGTCTTGATCTAACTTCAGTCAGTGGGTTGATTTGAAAATGAGCAGGTTGAAGACTTGGTGAGAGGAGTGGACAAACTACCTCAGGCAACAGGTCTTTCAGTAATTTGTAGAAGAAAAACTCTGAATGCGAGATCCTCTGGTTCATAGCTTCGAGAAACTGAAAGGGGGGACTTGACTGGATTCTCCAATTCCAAGTCGTTCAGTGCTAAGAAAATCACAGGGACCGATTAGAAACAATGTAAATGTTACAGTGATCAAATCTACATCATCTTATAACAGTTACAACTCGACTGGATTCTCCAATTCCGAGCCGTTCTAATACAGCGTAAACAAAGACGTGAAAGAAACTGACATTCATGAGACAAAAAGTCTCAAGAGTCCACACATAACCAGGAAATAAATGCTTCGTTAAAGCTTTGCAACCGGGAGCCTTGCTCAACCATCGATCCTTTACAAAATACAAAGACTGAGTCTATATACTCAGAGAATTTGCCTAACAACGGCGTGCTTAGTCACCCAAGGCTTGGTGTCCTTTCAGCCGAATTCGGACATATATCCTTCGTCAGACGTCATCTTAACTACGCATGGATCCTGTAAGGGGAGTAGTTGAGCCATTAAGAGCCAAGTTAGCGTGTGCAGACCTCCTCTGGCTAATCGAGGACTGGGCATGGCCTCTTTGGAAAAAATGGTACACAGGACCCTCTTGAGCAGACCGTTGGCCAGGCTCTCCATATCTTGCACTTAATGCATGAAGAGAGGTTTCAACCACTCTTTCTTTCCTTCATTTACTTCAAGCGAAAACCAGGCTTGAGGTTGGATCAAATGGCACCCGGAGAATGCGACGAACCTTTCGACGACTGGACTCGACAGCCCTGACCCCTTTTGCACAGCTCTTTCTATTTTCCCATGTGACGACGGGCTGTGACCCTGTGTTTATCCTCAAAGGTGCTTTCGGCGTTCGCGAACAAGAAGGGGCTGATCCTTGCTTCTTAAAATCGCGACGAGAGAAATGTCGAGATGGCTTGAGTTGGCACTACGTGTCCCTCTAGATCTGACGGTTCTAAACTCTCCCGATGATGCTGTGGGCCCGAGTCCTGGACACTCTCGACACCTCGCACATCGAGAAATGACGAAGCAGGTCCTTGCACTTCGAAGTCGCGATGGGAAAAAAGGAAAAGAGCCTAATCGCGCGCCAGGTGGCTCCTATGGATGAACGGCTGAGGCTGATTCGCGATACTGCGGGTCCGACTCTGGGCGCTTTCATCACTCCGGGGTTCAGGGTTTCTAGA
This sequence comes from Picea sitchensis, assembly GCA_010110895.2. NCBI lineage: Eukaryota > Viridiplantae > Streptophyta > Pinopsida > Pinales > Pinaceae > Picea > Picea sitchensis. The sequence continues at coordinate 5,635 of SNQJ01S0190677.1, read as the reverse complement.
TGTGAGATGACGAGGGACTTTCACCTTTCGAACTCCTGAATGCCGATATGCCAACTGGATCTTGCACTATGTGTCGCTGGATCGGACGACCCAGATTTAGTCTTGAAATATAGGCGCTTTCTCTGATGCTATATATCAGTTAACCTGGTAGCCCCGATATCCCGATGACCGTTGATCTGCCCTTATGGATGAATCTGGACCGTCGACAACATAACTTCACCCTCTTACGTGCTTGGAAGCCTTAAAATGAGATTTTTCCATGTTGCTCTCGGGTGCTTCTCATGCATCTTGCAGACCCGAATACTCTTGTGCCTAGGACAAGAAATGTCGCTAATAGTAGGTATTATTGATAGATCAAATTTGCGGCAAAAAAATCGCGGCAAAAAAATCGCGGTAGAAAAATCGCGACTATATAATCACATAAACATAATCGCGGAAACAGAATCGTGGCATAAAAACTGCAACAGCACAATCGCAACAGAAAAACCGCGGCAACAAAATCGCGGCAACAAAATCATGGCGAGAGAAATAGATCCATAATAGATCCACAGCTACAAGAAGAAAAAGGTATGGTTTTCATATGTGTAGTGTTAAATTTATGAATTTGGTTGAGGATTTTCCTTGTAAATCTATTGCATGCCCTCTTGGAATTTTAGGGCTTGTTTTATAATGGTTTTGAGGCAGATCTATTGAAGTATATTGTTGGTGCATGTCTGAGTCTTATTGGTATATCTTATGGTACATTGTGAGAGGATTTTGTTAGTGGTCTTGATATATGATTAGTACACACTTGAGGCTACATAAAAATGAGGTTTTGGCACATGATTTGATATGAGGGTTTATGGTATTTGGTTATGGATAGTGTGATGTATTGTTAGATAAATTTTGATGGTTATATTGGCATATGTCTTTGGTATATGATTGAGATACATGTTGGGACAAATAATTGATGAGTGGCACATACGTGAAGTTTATGGTATGGTGATGTTGGTACATATTGATGAGTCATAGTTTTATCTGTAGTTGATGTGTGATTGGTACATATTTGGTACATTGTTAGAGGCACTTTCTAGTAGTATTATCGGCACATAGTTTATGGATGATGTGGCATATATGACTTGGTATATTTTTAGAACATATTGATTTTTATGCATCTTGGTGATGTTTGTAAGTAGTCTTGGTTGATGCACATCTTGGTGATATTGTGCATATGGTTGAGAGTTGTCTCAGTGATTGATCTTGGTGAATAGATTTGATTGGTTGATGAGATTGATGAGACAGGTTGATGTGATAGGTTGTTGTGACAGGTTGTGTTGTGCATAGTTGATGCACTTGTGTTGGTACATGTTGTTATAGGTTGTTTGTATAGGTTATTACAAGTTTTTTGGTGCAGGTTGACTGGTACAGGTTGTTACAGTTTGTTGGTACATATTGATAGTGACAGGTTGACAATGGTAGTGTTTGATTCAGTGACAGGTTGTCTACATTTGGCAATTATATTTCAGGGTGGTTGGATGTGGAAATGAAAGGGGGTTGTAGCCTCCTTTCGGTTGGTACCGGAGAATCAGGGAGTTGGAGCTTCCTTCAGGTTGGATCCTGAGAACTAGGTGGTTGCAACCACCTTCTAGTTGTATCCGAAGAACATAAGGGGTTGTAGCCCCCTTATGGTTGTAGCCAGAGAATTGGGGAGTTGGAGCCTCCCTTAGGTTGTAGCCTAAGAAACTAATGGGTTGGAGCCTCTCTCTCGCATTGGGTTTCCGCATAAAATGTTGGTGTATTGTGATTGTGTGGATGTGTGTCTCATTGTTTATTATGCACTGATGGTGATTATATGATGCTTTGATATAATGTTGATGATTTATTTAATTATAAATATAAATCATTGAACATTAATTAGAAATCAAAAGAACACACATTGTAATTGGAAGTGATTAAAAGGATTAACAGTGATAAAATTTCTCATTACTGATTCACCCCCCCCCCCCTCTCACTAATCCAACAAAAAGTTCATAAAAAATTCATCATATTGTTAGAAACCTTGTGGATGATTTTCAAAAAATTGGTAAGAAAACCCATTCTAAATATTGTAATGCATCCTGACATGTCTTCCCATGATCAATTGTTAGCAAGATCATAAGAAAACATTGTTTTCTCAAACAAACCTCTCATATCATGAAATGCAATATCAAAACCCTTCGAAAGTATTCTAATAGATGAGATAGCCTCCACATATGTGGCCAAATAGATTTGTGTGCGTTCACTAGTAGGCTACCTCATTTTGACATGAATTTCATTAGATAAGTTAAGGGACTAGTACAAGATTTATGGCATGAGAACACTAGGCCTTATTCCAACCAAAAAGATGTACTAAAATTGAGAAGGAGATCTAGGGACCGTGAACCCCACATTAAACACTTTCTTGACATGACACAGACAAAATTGTATGAAATATTCAGGAACATACATAGTGCACTTAACTTGGGCCAAAGATCTTTCGAGAAATGCAAGCCTTGATATGTTTGAATAAACATGACATGTAACACATGTTGTTGTCGATACCACATTGAGTATGGTTATTATTATGACATTGTATATATATATATATATATATAGTGTGTGTGTGTGTGTGTGTGTGTGTGTGTGTGTGTGTGTGTTTCATAACACCCTTGTGTAGGAATGCTCAGTTATATTGATTCTTTCATCATCTAGAGAATTTATTCATATGATATTTTGTACAAGGCCAAGGGGTCGTACATTCTATAAAAAATCTTCCTTAGATGGGACATGCCCCAAGTGCGGTGGAATGGCATTATTGGGCAAGCGTAGCCATGTGAGTGATGAGTATGAATTGGGAAGGAAGGAGGTTGAATTTCCAATATTATCACTTTAGAGCAAGTCAACCTAATGGTCCATATCACATATAGGCATGGGCCACATAGAAATGAAGAAAACATATTTATACTGAAGGATTATCACTTCTACAAAAGTGACAATCGGTGTCATGACTTAGCTTACGTACAACATTGTTTTTAGTTGTTTTACAATCACCTGAAGGAGAAAAAAATACAAATGTATCAACATTGGATTTGGTCATATGGTTGTGTTGACCAGTTCAAAAATGCCCAAGTATTTCAATGGTTGTGTAATATGTTGCATAAAAAACACAAGGTACCACATATTTGGAACTATTTCAAGACTGGATATAGGAAAGGGGAGCATGATGGAGAAAGATCATTAATCAAAACAATGTTATGTGGGAAAGAAATAAATTTCACAACTATTTTCATCATTCGACATGAAAAATCCATTATTGAATGGTGTTCTTCAATAATGGCAGAGGGAACAAGAAGGTGAGAAGACTAATCAACTAGGAAAGAAAATATGCATAGATATTTTTGGGTGGTGGACGATGTAGATAAATCATAGTCATATGAATGCAAAACAATCTAGAGCACATGTGGATTCCATTCAATTTGAACATCAGACAATGCAATAGTTGAAATATGAATGAGAAAAATCTCTTACTTTTGTGGTCCATGTAGTAGTAATGAATGGGATAATTGTAAATCCACAAACTGGGTTGATAGATGGGATCGTGTATCACTCCCCATTGGTCAACATATAACTAGGGAATTGTCCCAGTTGGAGGAAGAAAAATTAAATATTTCATCATATTATGGTCACATCTCAGATCTCATACAAGCATGTTCAGGGAATATTCTATTAATTTTGAAAAAATAGAACGAATGTTGTACACTTTGTTCATTTAGTGGACTCACGTGTTGGCACTCTATTTTTTGCAGGGCATGTATACACAGTGGTTTCCCCAAAAGGTAATGAATGGGGCACTAACTATTGGTTGGCACCTTGCTTAGAGGGAAAGCAGACCCTCATGCTCTCTGTAACAGACATTGAAGGCATTCAATTTTCAATTAGGTCAATGGTTTTTAAAAATGAATATCTGACACGGGATGAAAGATCATGGAAGAAAGGTAGTTATGTATTTCAATATTATAGACCAAGTGAAGTTGTATACCACTTTGCTAACTTAGTTGTTGTTACAAACCTCCAACTACAAACAATGCCAAGGAATAACTCATCAAAGGTACGATACTTCTTGTCTTAATCTGAGCATGAGAATTTAATGGAGACCATTAGTATTATAAGTGATCATGATGGTCAACTTGTATGACCATAGGTATGTAGACAGGTATGTGGTATGTTTGTTATTTTCTATTATATTTCAAGATATGTGTATTGTTTATGTTTTTTGTTCGATTTTCACTTAATTTATAAATGTATTGTAATTGTATCCAATGTGTCACCCATTTTATCCAACAAATCATAGGCACGTGAAGACTCGTCGATTAGAACAACAGTGTTTTTCAACACCACCCAATGAGTCTCAGAAACATGGGATTGGGATGGCATTGAGAAGTGTATGTAGTCCATGTGCTTCTTATAAATTGTTAGATTATTAGAAATTCCATGTGCTTATTCTACTCATGTGATTCTTCTGAATACAACACCTTTTTTACAACAATGCCTCTCACCAAAATCCCTTCTAGAAGGGTGTAACAATACTAGGGTTTCATTAAAACATGTTGCGAATTGTTAGGTCTAGGAATGAGGCAAGTTAAGAAAGAGTTAGACAAGAAAATTGATCAAGTACATGTGTGTTAGGTGTTATAATGCATTTAATGTCAATAAGAGAGTCTAAAAGAGTGATAATGAGCCCCAGAACACTAGCTATCAAGGAGAAAGAGTTGTTGTAATAAAACTTGTAAACATAAACAATGTACTTCAACATGCAACAGTTTTGTAACAATAGTAAGTAAGTGATATTAATTTAGTGAAATGCAATGGAATATGTGTGTTAAATACCAAGTAAAAGGACAATAAACCATAGAGCATTGATTTTTGCATTAAAACTTTTAATAAAGACAATGATAGTTTTATAATAGCATCATGGAAAATTTCTTTAATTCAACAATGTAACCATAGAAATTATGATCAATACCAAGTAGAATGCAAGTAAGATGTTAGAAAATAATTGTATGCTTGAGTTATTATGAAAGAAATTTAATTGGATGAAATATTATCCATCCCTAATGATTGTAGCTACATTTATAATGACAACAGATAAATGATGAAGAGGATTTCAACTTCTCTACTTGTCAATTTTTATGATTTTCTTAAAAAATTTGATAAGAATTGATATCACCTTTTGAGCAGTGGGAACTATTTTTCGTGGGGGTTACATCTAATCCAAGAAACTTGTTGCTAATAAAATCATCCTTGTGTGAAACATATTTTCCTATGTTCTCAAGAAATATGTTGAGGTGATTGGAGTGTCCTTCCATCTTGGAAAATATATTGACCACCCATCTCATGTCGGACTTCATTCAAAAAACATAAGGGATTTTCTCGATTACATAATAATCATAAATTTATTATATGTTTAAAAGGAAATCCTTGACAGATATTGACATTATACCTAATATAAACAAGCTTCCTTGAATGCCATAGTTTGTGATTTTTTCTTGTATACAATTCTTGTACATCTAGCTAGTTATAGAACCCATGTTGATGAAATATTCATTCAACTTGGTGTTATTGTTGTTGCAGTTGGAAC
>SNQJ01S0190676.1:9408-21902 GCA_010110895.2 Picea sitchensis | reverse complement strand
TCGCTTGTTACAGTTACCACTGGATTTCATTTCCTCGCCTTCTAAAAGGCGTAGAGTCATTACACGTGGTACACACACATCCACTGCTCAGACTTGTGATTCTACAAGGATGAGTACTGAACCTAGTCTTCAGAATATTGGGATCCCTTCGACTCTCATACCCATTGTAGTTAATGGCACCCCTTCGACTCCTGGAACCTGCATGGTTGTAGTATCGGAGGCACCTATCATTACTATGGCCTGGCCCATAGTTAATGCTCATGCTATCTCCTCAAACCCCTTTGGGTATTTTGGCCACTCACCGGGCTACAATGTTCAGTCCATCCCTATGTCTTCTAATCCATTTTCTTATGGTATGCCTAACTTCACCTCGAAGTTTTCGAACTCCATCCCAGATGCTGTCCCTAATGCTAGTGTTGGGCTTGGGGGAAGCACACCTCCGTACACTCCTTTCTCATTTGGTGGATCTCAAATCCCTCAAATGACTCCTAATATGGGAGGTATGCATGCTTTTAACCCTCGGTCCAATCCTCCTACTTCTGGGTGGAATAGTAAACCTAGCGGACAAGTTTCGACTCAAGTTTTATCCTACAATCCTACCTTTTTAGTGCAGATTCCGACCAATACACTTGGAATGATGAATCTGCCTCTATCCTCCGATTTCCAACCTAGGGGAGGTCAGTTTCACACTCTGGGAAACCCCCAACCTGGATCTAATCCGACTGGGGGCAGTTTCTATAACCCTCAATAGAACATTCATGTTGGAATGATGCCCAAACCACCTTATATGAATCAGCCTAGAGGAGGGCCTTATAATGCCGGACAGGGCCATGGTGTTTACCAGAACCCTAGATGGCCTTCGAATCTGCAAGCACAATCTGTCTCGGGAGGTTGGGGCCAGATGTGACAACCCCATCTCCCTTTTCTAGCCACGCTTAATATGCCAGATTTGTCTAAGTTAATGAATGACCCTATGAGTCATGATCCTACATGGCCCCCGGTCCCCACCAAACTTCCTTCAGACATCCCAAAGTTTGAGGGTAAGAATGGAGAGGATCCTGGTGATCACGTCACTAATTTTCACCTTTGGTGCTCGTAAAAATCCCTTAATGGTGATTCTATTCGTTTGAGATTATTTCAATGCACCCTTATCGGAGTTGCTGCAAAATGGTATATTGATCTACCAAGGGGGGCATATGGGACTTTTAGTCAATTGGTGATGGTCTTTCTTAACCACTTCCAATTTCCCATTCGTTATGATGTTGGTTTAGAGTTGTTGTCTACTTTACGCCATGATACCACCACTCATATCTCAGACCATATCCAGGAGTGGCATAGACGGAAGAGGTTGATTAAGACCCCTATACCCCCGGCCTTTATTTTAGAATTGTTCCTTAAGTCTTTTCATGCTCCTATCTCCAAGGACGTTGCTACTTCCAAGTTTACCACTGAGGAAGAATCTATCTTTAGAGCCCATCAGTTAGATTTGATATATGCTCAGTTTGGGATGTTATACCACCTCCTTCCTGATGCACCACGGTCTACTTACGACCCTAGGAAATAGCCCGAACCTCATGCCGATGGCATTGTAGGTTCCGCCAATGTAAATTCTGCAGACTCGATGATGAACCAGTTAAAAGAGTTGTCTTTAAGCCAGTCTGTAGGAGGACCAGCCTCGTTTGTGTCTTCCAATCCCACTCAGTCGACGAATGTACACTCAGTGCAATTGTTGACCAACTTGAATGGTAGCCATCCACCATGAGGGAATAAGAAGAAAGGACATAATAACCGTAAGGGTGGGAAAAATGGTAATAAATCCAAGGACAATAATGAGAAGATGGGTAATAGTGTTGGAGAGGGAAAATGAGAAAAATGTAAGGTGAAGTTTCCCTGTAATCTTTGCACAGATGATCACCTCACCCATTTGTGCCCCAAACTTGCAGAAGCAGCAAGGCTTTTAGCTCAATATCCCGTCGTGCTAACGAATCCATTCCCACATAATCATCAGTTAGCCTCGATCTCCTCAAATGCTGGAGATGTGGCTGGTGGAGGTAAAAAATAACAGTCACAAGATGGTGACTGTTTATGTGTCAATATGGTCGATGCAAAAATTGATGTATCCACTCGATATCGAGACTATAGTTCTAAAAAAACTATTCTTGGTCTAGATTCTCCTCCCCCTCCCCTGAAGACGACTTTACAGATTGAGAAACCAAATCCATAGCCTCATATTCCGAAAGGAGTACTCAAGCACTCTACTCATAATCCAAATGCTAGATCCGCCCAGAACTACTCTATTGTTGAGCACCTGGGCCAAACCCCTTGTGCAATGTCGGCTTTGGAGGTACTCCAAACGTGTCCTTCATAGAGGAATGCCTTACTCTCTTCTCTAGGAGCTCTAGAACCCAGTGGCTCAAAGATTATCAAGTTTGACATCACAGATGTTAAGCCTCATTTTCCTTACCATGTGGCTTTCCAAATCCACGTGGAGTAATAAAATTATACCATCAAGCGTGTGGTTGATGAAGGGGATGCTATGTGTGTGAAGTCCCTAGTTTGTTGGAAAGTTGTTGGTTCTCCGACCCTTTCCAAGTCATCGAACATGTTGACTTATTTCAACGGTCATTCCTTTCGCCCTCACGATATTCTCCCTACCTTTTCGGTCCAGTTAGGCGAGAAGATGGTAGAGGTGGAAGTAGAGGTAGTGGATGCGCCTCTTGATTATAACCTGTTACTAGGATGCAATTGGGCTTATGCTATGATCATTGTCATATCGTCCATTTTTCGTACTCTTTTTTTTCCTCATGAAGGGAATATTGTGATGATCAATCAATTATCCTTTGCGTACTCTAGTCATAATGCATCTCTTGGACAGTCGATCCCTGTGATCGACAATTCTCGGTCGACAACTAAGAATATCGGTGTTGGAATGTATTCTTCCCTTATGGGTACTTTCTATTTCTTAGCACTGAAACATCAATTTTATGCCATGTCCAGTAGGCCCATCTCGACTAAGGGGTCCATTCCTTTCAACACGTATTATTTCGATGATCTGTGGACCCTACCTTCCTCGACTTTGTCTTGTGAAGGATAGTTGCATGTTGGGATGTCCATGCCACTATCGGCAACAGACATTGCATATCAAGATGTTCTTGACTCTTCCATCGATCTCGATCCTGTTCCCTCACCGACGAACGAGGAGGATCTTGTGTCTAGGCCTATGTGGGCCACCTCCTTGTCTTGTTCATATGATTTCCTCGATGGGACTTTGCCTTCAGACGAATCCATCATCGAAGCCATGAATGGTTCCGACAAACCTTGGGATAATATGCATCACCGTTCTTATTTTCTCCCAGAGCTTGAAAGAATCAAACAAGATGACTTTCGATCTACTTTGAGTGAGATAGTTGGTCACGCCATAGTTCCACTTGATATGCACGAAATTTATGCCGAAGGAAACATGACGAGTATTTCTCCTACCGTCCAGATCGACATCTCTCGTACCCCTGGTAAGATTGTTCGCTAGAAGAAATCCTGATCTACACTGATCTCTTCAAGGAATTCTGAGACGTATTTTCTTTGTCCTATGAAGAGATGCCAGGGATCGACATGAAATTAAAACTTATCTGGATGCTAAACCTGTTCGGAAACATCTTAGAGTTGTCAACCCTCGAAAGGCCTTTTCTATTAAGGCAAATGTGGAGAAGCTACTTAATGTTGGCTTCATCTACCCGGTTCCTTTAACCGAATGGGTATCCAACCTTGTTCATGTAGATAAGAAGCAAGGAACCATCTGTGTATGTATGGATTTCCTTGACCTAAACAAGACCTGTCGGAAAGACAACTTCCCCACACCTTTCATCGATTAGATTCTCGATGAGTGTGCGGGAAGCAAAGTATTTTATTTTATGGATGGATTTTTAGGATATAATAAAATTCAAATTAAACCCAAGGACCAACACAAGATGACATTCATTTGTCCTTGGGGAAATTTTTCATACTGGAAGATGCCTTTTGGCCTTAAAAACGTCAAAGCAACCTTTCAATGTGCAATGACTTTCATGTTTCATGATCTTAAGCACATAGTCGAATCTTACCTTGATGATCTTGTAGCTCACTCTTGCAAGAGAGAGGATCACATTACTCACTTTCGACTTGTTTTCGAAAGATGTTGTTATTATAGGGTCCAGTTAAACCCTCACAAATGCATCTTTTGCGTTAAGTCTGGTCGTCTTTTAGGTTTTCTAGTTTATGAGACTGTGATCATGGTAGATCCACTTAAGGTTGAGGAAATACTTTGATTGCCTCCCCCACGCATGATTAGACAACTTCAAGGTCTACAAAAGAAAGATAACTTTCTTCGTAGGTTTATAGTAAACTATGCTACTATCACTAAAGGTTTCATGCGCCTTTTGAGGAAGGACACCCCTTTTATCTGGGATGAGGGAGCCCAGGAGTCCTTCGATGATTTGAAGAAATCTTTGGTATCGGTGCCTCTACTGAATCCTACTGACTACAATAGAGATTACTTACTTTATATTTCTATGTTTGAGGATACGATTGGCAAGTTTCTAGTTCAGGAGGATGATGAGCTCCATGAGCACATCATTTACTATCTTAGTCGAACTTTACTCGGTCCTGAACTGTTGGTCTTCTATTCTTCTAGTCAGTCTTATCTACCAGCCTATATGAGTTTTTTACCCAGGGTTCATGTCATTCGGGTTTCCAAAAAATCCTCTAAAACTATCGGCCCCTCTGGTAAACCAGAAGGCAACACAGTACACAGGATGCATTGTGCAGTATCACCCGAGATAGCTTTAAATGGGTGGTTGTAAGACTCAGGTGTTTATAGCCTAGGATTGAGTATGAGATAGGGGTTTATGAATCAAAGCCATGTATTATGTGTTATAGGTGTAATCTACTTATTCCTCATGGTTGCATATGTATATTTCACAGGTTATTTCCCAAGCAGCATAAACATATTCCATAACAATGTATTAACTCATTCATCAAGCATAACCATTAACTGTTGAAAGAAAGTAAATATATGCATGCATTCATCACATTACACATATATTACAGTGGTTCACCCCCCCCTAGGCTACGTCCACAAACATTTGTCTCTTGGCTCTTTTATTATGGTAGTTCTGCATTTTCGGCGCCGCGCGCTTACACTTCCCCTCTTATGGGTAAGATCTGTATGAGGTGAACTAGATCGCACCAAGCTCTATAGCCTATGATCCAATCCTCATATCTACCTTCTCCCTTCCTTCCTTTGCTCAAAAACTTACAAAAATGGTTCATACAATCAAAAACATTACATATCGCATTTTCTCATGCATAGCTACAATACTCCGGACTAATAATGAATAATAACATCAACAACAACCTATATGATACCTGCGTATATATATATATATATATATTTTTCGGGCTCTTTAGCCATTTATAGTGTATTACCAAAACCCTAACCCTTCCGACGTTAAGTCTTCCTCCCATGCACGTGTTGTTCTTCCTCCAGCTGTCGCTTTCCTTGTGCATGCTTTCTTGCATGCACACGTGTTGTTCTTTCTCCAGCTATTACTTCAGTTTCTGCACGCTTTATTTCCCACGATCGTCCTTCTTTCCACTTCAGCCTTGTGCCAATAGGCCCCCAACACTGACATGTGACTCGTCCCGAGTCACCTAATATTTTTGTGCTTCCTCGATATCCTTGGTGATCGTCTGAAACTTTTCTTGCAACTCTGTTGTTTTTGTCAGTGCCTGCACAGTCTTCTCCTTGATGGTGTCTACTACATGAACTGCCACTTCCTTGCTCATTCATCCTGCACATTCTATCTAGGTTTGTGTTATCTGTGTTCTAGCTCCTTCTGCCTGTGAGAGTACTTCTTCTACCCGTTCCTGCAATGTTTCTATTTGAGCTTAACGCTCTTGTTTCCGTGTTTGCGCAGTGATGAGTTATGCCTACATATTCTTCATCTCTTGCATTCCTTTGACTCATTCTGGGATTGTTATGGTCTTCTATCTCTGCTTGAGTTCTTGGATTGCTGCATTGATCCTTTCCTCTTCCTTGTCCCAGTGTTGGACCTGTGGATCCTCCTCCAGTCTTATCTAAAGTTGTGCTTCTTTATTGAACAAGTCAGTTGCCCTGCTAACCTATTTTTCTATCTCCTGTAGTTCGTTATTTCTTCCTGATTCCTTTGCTCCTTCACTACTGGTGGATTTGTTGGTCTGATCTGTTCTCGGAGATTCTCGATCTTCTTCTGATATCTATCAATTTCCTACACAATCTGATTGATATTTTCTATTGCTGGAAGTTCATTTCCTTGTGTAGTGCTTGGAAGTTTCCAAAAAATTTCTCCCACCCTACGTTCTAGTTCATTTCTGTGTTCTTTCTCGCCCACTGAGTTTCAGATTTGGCCTACGCACAAAAATTTTCAAGCGCTTCCCGCTTCTTTGTTTCTTGTTGTAGCTCGACTAAGTTTTTGTGTGCTCGAGACTGCATCTCGTGGTCGACGCTAACCTGCAATTTGTATAGTGCCTTTGATGGCATCCGTATCTAGACCAATTGTGTGTGGTCCAAATCCTTCAGTGGTGTTTGTCCCATGATTTCGTCCATCCGCAACATGCTATGTTTTATGTAGACCGTTGCATGTGCGTGGGGAATTGGAAGGATTGGGTCTCTTTCTTCTACCTCCACTCTTTCTTTGGTATGTGTTGTCGATGGATCTATGCCTCTGCTGCTACTTTCTCTCTAGGATTCCCCGAGTTTCTTGAGGAGCTGTCCCATTTCTGCCAACTCTTTTTGTAGTTTATCCCTGTGATGTGTTGTGTGGTCGAAATCTTCTTCTAGGAAATCCTGGACCATTCTGGCAATCATCTCTCCATCATCCTCCATGATCGTATAGTCTGGTGATGCTCGTTGTGCCTTTGATTTCTTGCGTGCACCTATTGCCTACAAAATTGGTCTCTTAGTTCCCCCTGGTTCCTATGTGATTGGATTTGGGGCGGTCTCCTACACTCCCTCGGGTTGTTTCTGATGTCCATTGGTCGGATGTGTGTTCTCTTTCTTCCCCTTCTGTGTCCCTATTTTCTTTGACCCGTCTTCTTCTTGAGTCGACTTGCTCTGGACCGTTCTTGGTTTCTTGGGCACAAGGATTTTCCGAGGCTGTGTTTCCACATGCGTAGCCTCTCCTTCTACTCTTTGTATCGGTACTTCCCGGGAAATGGCTGGGATCCTCCATTCATTAGGCCATTCACTGATGATCATATCGATATCACCCTCGGTGATGCAGTAGCGCATCTATAGCCACTGTTTATTCGGATCCTGCCTTGGTTGTATCCACATGGCTTGTCGTGTAGCCCAGAAGTTGGTGATGTCCCCATATCGCGCGACAGCCTCTGGCGTTACTCTCCATGATCAAGTGATAGCTTCATGTATGTCCTGTAGGTATGCTTCGAATACGATTCCATTCTCCCTCTTATGCTTGGCCTGTGGCCCGGATCTCAATAAAAGATATCTTGCTCCCGTTGGCTGTGGTCTGGTACAAAAGAGTACATATTCTGGTTCTCGCCATCCTATGAAGGCTATAAGGGTGATCAACCATGAGTAATGAAATTTTGTACCTGCGTCCTGCACATCTTTACAATCCACTTGAAACAAGTTTGATAGATATGGCACCCAGCTTATGAAGGTGCCTTTTGCGCACTAAGCTACAACCGCGATGACTCCTGCTGGTACTTTGTCTTTGTGGCATTTTCTTATTAATTTGCAGGCTAAGATCTTTGTACCCAATTGTGTAGCTGGATTATTGATCTGTTTGACTATAATGCCTCTTGTTCCGTTGGCGGTACCATATTTCTTCTTCATCTCCTCTGCTAATTCTTTCTCCTTGGATTTATCGTTCATAAATAACGTGGGATCCATACCTCAGATGGGTAGTCCTGTTATCCGAGCGATAAGCTCAATAGTTATGGGGACGGGTCTATCCAGCCATATATCCCCTCCATGCATGACTGCTAATATCTTCTTGACGCATTTCGTCGCATACTGGCCTCTACCAAATTGTGGTAGCTTCAGCAATCCTAAAATTATTGTTCTGTCCAGTCCAACTACCCACTGTTGTGGCTGGATGATCATTTCTCCAAGTTGGTTTACGACTATTTGCTGCATAAAAACTTGTGGCACAAGTTCTGGGTACTTGGTTTCATCTGATACGTTGTGGTCAGAATAATTGAGCTTCCCAATGTGACCCAGTAGCTGCGGGTCTACCTGTACTCCCTCTGGTATGCATGGTAGCACTATATCTGTTGTCAGTTTCTTGCAAGGTGAGATCAGTATCTGAACCTTGTCTTCTCGCTGTGGTGGCTGGTTCGAAGTTCCATGAACTTTCAGTTTCTCCCCCATGAGCCATGCTAGCCAAGCCGAGGTAGTTCCAGTGGTTTCCTCTACTAGTTGACCTAAGTTAGGTGCTTGCGTCTCATCTCGTTGCACCACTTCTCCCATAGTCTTTTTCGTTTTGTTAACTTCCACAGCTGCTTCAGTGCTTTCTGGTTGTATTTTCTGTTGGGTTTCTGCTTGTTCATTCTGAGGAGGCTCCTGCACCACTTCTCGTGTATCCTGTTCCATTGCCTATGCTTGTGGCTATTGAATTTCTTCCAGTACCAGTGTAGGGTTCGGCGATAACATCTCTAGGGATGAGATTTCATCGATATCGATGATCTTCGGCTGCTGCTGCTCATTTTTTTCCAGTGGTCCTCGTGACCTTGTTTGAACCTTGGTCGATCTGGCTGTCTGGTCTGGTTCTGCTAGCTTCGATGGTGTCATAGTGGTGACTGTCGAACGTTTGCTGAGTTTGAATGGTTTCGGTGAGTTTTGTGGTCTCTCTCTATTTGTTCTGGCTGCTATTTCTCTCTCTCTATTCTTCTTTCGCAAATAGACCAGTTGCTTCCGTGCTCGCGTGTTGTATGGGCTTGTCATGAATCTTGTCGAGAACGCTTCCTCCATCATGCGATTAATGCACCATAATTGTGGGTTAAATCCATCTGCGATGATTTTGTACTTGCCATTACACTTGATTTTCCATCTCCAGTTGGCGCATTTAATGTGATGTCCCATCGACCCCTGTTGTGCGTTAATTCTACCTTGTGTTGTCCTGTCATCTTTCTTTCACCGACTTTCCCACTTGTTTCCATTTTTTATATGATAATTGTCCTTGCCTTTACTAACTTCGTGTTTCAAATGGTATGCGGTCTTTCAATTTCTGGCATGTTGCATGCTTTTTAGTTTTGATTCTTTTTTCTTTTTTTTACTGTGCAGTGGGTGGTCGACTGTCCTTGTATAGCTTCAGTCGACTCCCATTGATCATTCCTCTGAGGTTTGCGCCTGCTAAATCTCTTAACTGTACAAATCCTCCATCTATTACTGATTTTACCTTGTATGGTCCTAGCCAATGCATTCTCAACTTCTCTGGGTGCTGAAATGATTTTTTGTCGTAAAGCAATACTAGATCTCCTTCCCAGGGATGATTTTAGGGGCTAAATTTCGGTCATGGGCTAATTTTCCATGTTTTTTCCCAAAAAAAAATTCACTATTCTAAAAATTATTTGCCCAAATTCTACAGGATAAAATTATTTTACCTTAAAAATCACCAAAATTTTATACACACTATATAGAATCCTTAGAAATTTGAATATTTTTACAAAAATATCGCTAGACATTTATAGTTGGCATATGAAGGATTACTAAGATTCGCCAAGGTTTCTACATTTTAAAATAAATTTCCATCCTTAAAATCATCCCTGCTCCTTCCTTAAACGTTTTTTTGTTGATGTGTCGATCGTGCCAAGCTTTGTCTCTTTCTTTTTTCACTTGTTGGTGGAATCCTTCCAAGATTCGGTCTTCCTCCATTAACAGTAATTGATTCAATCTCTCCTATATTGCACCTCATTCTGTCATTTGTGTGATAGTTGCTACACGTAGACTGGGTATTAAAAATTCTAATGGCATTGTTGCTTCTTAGCCATAGACTAGTTTGAATGGTGTGTTCCCTGTCAAATTTTTTCATGTAGTCCTATATGCCCATAATAATGCTGGTACTTTAAGGTCCAAATTGTCTCTGTTGACGTTACAGATCTTTGTCAGTGCGTTCTCTAGAATTTTGTTGAAAGCGTCTATTGTGTCATTTTCCTCTGGATGATACAGTGTGTTTTTCTGGTGATGAACTTCAAACTCCTCAAGCATCACGTGGATGGTGTTGTTTATGAAGTGCGTTCCTTGATCGCTCATCAAAACTCTTGGGCACCCAAATCTAGTGATTACATGTTCAAACAAGAAGTATGCAGCTATCTCTACGCTGCAATATTTTACTGGTGCGACTTTCGTCCATCTTGTTAGATATTCCGTCATGGAAATAATGTATCTTGCCACTGTTCTTTTGGTTGGTGGGTTAGTTGGTCCCACAAAGTCTATTTCCCATTTATCAGATGCATGTAATGTCACTTGTGATCGTAATGGCATCTCGCCCCTTCTGATGGGTTTGTCTACCCTTTGAGAGACATCTCATCTCTGACAGTACTCCTTCAAGTCTCTGTGGATTGTTGGCCACCATAATCATGCACTTAGTACCTTCTGTGCGATATCTTTTCTTGCGTAATGCCCTCTTGCCATTCCCTTGTGGGCTTCTGCTAGAATTCTTAGTCCTTCGTGGTCTAGTACGTATCTTCGTAAAATTTTATCTGTGCCCATATTGTATAGATGTCCTGCGATCAACTGATAGTTGACTGTGCGGACTACCAAGTTCTTCTTCTTCTTAGTGGCATATTCTTGTGGCACGGTACCTGTGCTCAAGTACTGGATGATCTCTGCGAAGTAGTCATCAACAATCTGTATTGAGAATAACTGTGCATCCGGAAATTTATCTTCTAAGTTCGTCAGTTCTTCTCCATTTTTGACCCTTGATAGGTGGTCAGGTCCTACATTTAGTTTTCCTGGTTTAACTATTACCTCAAAGTCAAATTATTGAAACAATAATAGCCATTGACAGATTCTCCCCCCCAACAACTGGCTTGTTGACTAGGTATTTTAGGGTTGAGTGGTCTGTAAACATCTTAAAGTGTTTTCCCAATAGGTAATGTCTGAACTTATGCAGTGTGTAAACCATAACTAGGCCTTCTCTTTCTGTCGTGTTATAATTCTATTCTGAGTTTGATAATTTTCTACTTGTGAACACTATCGGGTGATCCAAGTCTCCCGCTCCTGGTTGCACTAAGATAGCTCCAAGTGCTATCGTTGATGCATATACATGCACATGGAATGTCTTTTCCCAGTCTGGAAATACTAATATCGGTGTAGTAACCATCTTGTCCTTCAGGGTATCTAGATCGTGTTGACACTCGTCGTTCCATTGATACTGTGTATCCTTCCTTAACAGTTTTTCCATTGCTCCTATGATTTGCACATATCCTTTGATGAATTTCCTGTAGTATCCTGTGTTTCCTAACGTTTCTCTTAGTTGGCAGACTATTTTTGGTGCTGGTACGTTAACAATGACTTAGATTTTTGCTGGATCCACTAGCAAGCCTTGTTTTCATACTATATGGCCCAATAGTATCCCAAACGGTGTTCCAAATATGCATTTATTGATATTCAGTGATATCCAGCACTGTCTGCATCATTCTAACATCAGTCGTAAAACTTCCACATGGTTTTTTAACAGAATATAAACTGTCCAATCATCCAAGTATACTTCGAGAAATTAATGGATGAATTCCTTAAATGCTGCGATGACCACTCTGGAGAATATTGCAGGTGCATTCTTCAATCCGAACAACATGACTGTGTACTGATAAGATCCCCATTCTATCGCAAATGTGGTCTTGTGTCTATCCTCCTGTGCTATCTTAATCTGATGGTAACCTGAGAATCCATCGGTGAATGAGTAAGCTTCGAGCCCCCCCACATTCTCTAGCACTTATGTTGGGTATGTGTTATATTCTTTGCATGTGTGTGTGTGTGGGTGCGTCAGATATGACAACTGTGTCTGACGATCCCTTCACCTAGAGCTCTGCCGTGTGCACCGGGTGCTTTCCTAGAGGGGTCCCAGGGGGGGGCAGGTATGCCCCCCCTTGGTTACGCGCAGCGCCCCGAATTTTTTTTTTTGGGCGTTTTTTGCTATTTTTAGCGGATTTTGCTATTTTTAGCTGATTTGTAAATTAATCCCGGATTAAGGGATTAGGGTTTTTGTATCTACGAAATACCTAAAAAAATTGTATATATTGTATGGTGAATGGTGAAATTCAATATAATGAAAATAAGAAAGGTTTTCCGGGTTGAGGGTTTCCGGTAAAAATCTCTGTGTACTCTGTGTATGAGCCATTGATTAATTTCTGTATTGCTTAAGAATCTATATGCATTGCTTTACTTCGCAAGTTTAAAACTTACATGTGGTATCATAGCAAGTTTTTGGCTTCAGAGGGATGCCTTTGTTGCTGAG
>SNQJ01S0190675.1:2243-18071 GCA_010110895.2 Picea sitchensis | reverse complement strand
TTATGTATATTTTATGGTGCATTGATTTCACATTAATCTTTATTTATTTTGATGGTTCAGTGATTTCGGCATTGTTTTAGCGTGCATTGATTTCAGCATGGGATCCCTAAGTATATATCTATGGTGTGCATTGATTTTAGCATGGGTCCTTATGTCTACTTGTACTGTGCATCGGTTTCAACATGGGTTTATTATGTTTTTTTGTGGTACAATGATTTGAGCATGGGTCCTTATCTTTGGTTTAAAATGCATTGATTTCAACATGGGTCCTTATGTTTGGTTTAAAATGCATTGATTTCAGCATGGGTCTTCTTATATGTTTCAACATGGGGTCCTTATGTATATTTTTATGGTGTGCATTGATTTTAGCATGGGTCCTTATGTCTATTTGTACAATGCATTGGTTTCAGCATGGGGTCGTTATGTCTTTTATGGTGTGTATTGGTTTTATCATGGGTCCTTATGTCTATTTGTACAATGCATTGGTTTTAGCATGGGGTCATTGTGTTTTTTTGGTGATACAATGATTTGAGAATAGGTCATTTGTTTGGTTTAAAATGCATTGATTTCAGCATGGGTCTTTATGTTTGGTTTAAAATGCATTGATTTCAGCATGTATCCTCGTGTATGTTTTACAATGCATTGATTTCAACATGGATTCCTTATGTATATTGTAATTGCACAATGATTTCAGCATAGGGTTCATATGTTTATTGTTACAATTTATGGTGTATTTATTTCAACATTGGTTATTATGTCTATTTTATGATGCATTGATTTTAGCACAAAGTTTATGTCTATTTTTATGATGCATTGATTTTAGCACGAAGTTTATATGTTTATTTTAATGGCGCATTGATATCAGCATGGGTTCATATATCTATCAAGTGGTTATGTAAGAATACATATAAATGAGGGGAGGTCACATGTATTGTTTGGGACTCTACCACTCATATGGTTCAACATAACATTAAGAAGTTTCAAAGTCTTAAATT
This sequence comes from Picea sitchensis, assembly GCA_010110895.2. NCBI lineage: Eukaryota > Viridiplantae > Streptophyta > Pinopsida > Pinales > Pinaceae > Picea > Picea sitchensis. The sequence continues at coordinate 17,076 of SNQJ01S0190675.1, read as the reverse complement.
GGGATATTTCATTAGGAATGTTCTATGAGAGAAAATTATCATAGAGATCTAGTGACGTGAGAGAAATTTGAAAGAATTTCCTCCACAAATTTATAATAGCCTACTAATAAAAATTACCATCATGGAGAGATTTCCTAACTCTAGAGGAATATGCTTGTAAGATTATTTCCCAAGAGACCCAAAACCTCAAGCTTGGCCACTCTTCAATATGAAGACGAAATACTTCCATCAAAGAAACATTCTCTAAAATCTAGATGTTCAAGTTGTGACAACATGATCATATCCTCAAGCAAGGCCTCTGAAGTTATTGTTGTACGTAGAATTTGTTAATAGTGATATTTGCATCATCAAATTTTGGCCAAATAGCAAATGTGGCAAGGCACTATGGAAGTTATGGCATTTTTGCAGCATAATGGTTTTTATACACAGGTATTACAGGATTTATCTTCATCAATGGCAGAGGTTAATACCATTATACAAAATATATCATTTGGAACAAGGTTCAAAGGTGAAAACACTAAAAACAGAGAGTTCGCAGCAAAATACAATTCGCTGCGAAATTTTCTGTAACAGAGATTTTGCAGCAAATTTGTACGCTTTGAACTCTCATTTTCATCATATCTTGAAATATATGAACTGGGTTTTTCTTAAATTTGTTTTGGAGGAGAAACATAATGTATTTGACTTGCTGACCAAAACTCATCCTGACCCAGTTCATTGTTTTGGAGAAAATTCGAAATAAGAATCTACAAGAAAATTCGCAGTGCATCCTGCAGATATGTTGCGAACTCTAACAATTTGATAAATATGAATTATGGGAGGGAGATGACAGAAAGGGTTTGAATGGTTTCCTAGGAGGTATTTGGATATTAGGGGCATGTGTTCTATCACTAGATCAAGAAACATGACCTGTTTCAAAAGGCATTTATCACAATAGACAAGATCCAAAAAAAATAGGAGCTAGGTGGATTTTCCGTTTCACATTGTTGTAACAACTCCTAGAGAAAAGAGAATCCAATGCAACCACTTGGGATTCAACCACTTTAGAGTAGGAAGGAATGATACACTATATATAGAAGTTGTTTTGTTGATGAAAGGGTTCAATTCATGATCCAAGAGAGGTTCATGAGAGCAAAAAAGGCAGTTTACCTGTGTGTGTTTATTTGTAAGCATGAGGGCATGTGATGTAACATTTTATGTCATTAAAGATCCATGAAAGTTGTTTATCAGATTGTCTTCTTTGTTTTCCATTTATTTGTCATCATCTTACTTAAATATAATGCATATTTTGAATATCCAAGGCTTCCTATGATTAATGGATTCCTGGACAGTAGAGGATCTGTTGTAACTTGTCTATTAATCTATGTTTTGTTCAAGTTTTCTTTAATATGTTTTGCAGAAAGGATCTTTGTATGATTGATGTTCTTCATTTTTTCATATTCTCTATGCTTCTACCCGTAATTATATAAACATTTATCTGGTATACAGTTTGATTTCCTTTGATCTGTAGGATGTTTATGACTCCATGCCCAATGGTAGCCTACTCATCTGCAGTTTGTTTCCCTTTCTTTTCTCATAGAGTCTTTATGGTCTACCTGAACATAAACATGATTAAATATTTCATTTTTCCAGCATTCAAATGGGTATTGGGCTTGTTCTTAAAGCATTCTAAGAAAACTCCTGGTGCTAACAGAAACATTCATGATACCCTTGTCTCTATAAAATCCAATGGGATTAGAAATATTTCCATTGATTTTCACCTTGGGTAGATGTTGGCATGTTACTCTTATTTCAACCTTGCTACACACTACTGAAACTAGATTAAATCCATATTAACCCAAATATATCAATAATAGAGAGAGATCAAATCCTTCTAGGTGAAAACCTCGATATTTTACTCCGTCCAAAAAGTTTGCACCTTGAGAGATTTGATCCCTCGGCACTTGATACATCTAGGGTTAAGATGTATCTGAGCTAGTTAGATCAAATTAATTCATAACCAAGGGCTTGAAGGAGATTATGTGATCATATACTATGGTAGATTGTGATTAAGATATTTTAAGATAAATTCTTAGATTTGAACAATATCAGAGAAGATACAACATAGCCTGGTGGGCTAGCTCAAGTAGTTGAGTTCTTTGATCTTCATGTATGAGGTATTGGGATTGATCCCCTAAGTTGGATGCCTTTAGTGTGTGCCTCACTCAATGTCACTACTAGGTCAAGCATTGTAATCAGCATTGAAAAGTCTACATTGGGTACCATATGCAAAATGTGAGGAAGTGCCCAAGGGTTTCCCTGAGAGGTTTCCCTTGGAAAAATAATAGAAGTTAAAAATTTTAATTTAGACTTATACTATTAAATTTTAAAAGGACAAAATAACACAATTTAAATAATGAAAACATTATTTGGAAACATATATTAAATTCAACTTCTGAAGTGTACGTCCTAGACGTAGTAAGTTTATGTGGTTATTGTAACATAGTTGGTCATGTTGCATTGCCTAAATTGGATCACAAGTAATTCTCTTAGCAAACACAATGACTCGGCATATGCCACATTCTAGTCTTTCTTCATGAAATATTATTGACATCGGGAACCCAAAACACACATTAGCGTGCAACCAAAATGTTGTAAGTTATATATTGATAATTCGAAAAAACAAGGTTGCCAGCTCAAATTGTACTTCTCTATCATTGACACTCCACTATGGAAAATACAATTACTTTTAGAAAAACACTTGGTCTTTTCATTTTCATTTTTTGGAAAATACAATTTCCTTATCAATGATTGATGTTTCCAAGCATTCTACAATCTTGGGCCTAACCAAGAAAGGATTTGAACTATTGTATTATTGACAATAATAATGTGTCCATGTGATCTATAAACCCCCTTGGATATTCAAATGGTCAGATCGTCAAAATAACTCTTAAAGTAATTGCAACTACAGTGACCCTATGCTCTACCAAGTGACTATTCTTTTTTTTATTTTTAGTGATTTAACATAAATATAAAGAACATTGTATGGACTCTTTAACTACTATGAAATGAAAAAAAAAAACATAACTACAGTAGAAAATACACACATAATAACACCATCCACATAATATTTACGCCAATGAAACCCAAGGTGTACCTTTCCTTTTTGTCAAAAGAATGTACAAGGCAAAGTAAAGAGTTCATAAAGCTCAATGTAGAAGTACAAGACATTATGGTCTTCCACAATCCCCTGAAATGTATTATATTTCCTCTTTTTTCTATCACTCTACTCCTCTTGGTAGTTTCTTTGTTATGAAACATGAAATCACTACATAGGAGTTGAAATTGTTTCCCTCCTTTCAACTAGAATTTTAAATCCCTTCCTTGGCCAATGGATTGGGTATTCGAATTCTTTGGTACTTCTTAAAATATCTAGTCGATTATTGTATGTTAATAACTCCTCATGGGTGTCCCCGAGGTGTAGGACAGTCGGTGACGGAGTGTGTTGTTAAGCCACTCCGTGATGTTAAAGTCACCGGTTCGAAACCTGCGGGGACAAAAAAATCCAACCATGTTAAGGGTTGGTGTGGCTCAGGCCGGGTGCGATCCCCGGGTGATTTTGACGGCTTAGATGCCCCTGAGTCGCGGTTTCTCAAGCCACAGGTTAATCGCAGGTCCTGCACAAATTAACAAACAAAAAAAAATAACTCCTCATGGGTGGATCATGGTGAGCTAGCATGGTTGCCACATGGACCTAAGGAAAATAATTGAGTTGTTACTTTTTCGGGGTATTACTTTTAAACAGGGATTGTGTTCGAGGAAAATGACCAACCATTAGAAATATATAGACCCATATTTTGTAGTGAGTACCCCCAAGAAATTTTTCGCAAGGTAAGAGACCCAAAAAACTCCACTTTTAATACCCCTAATAGAAGCAATTTGTGTTCTACTCCACTAGTGCAATTTTTAGGATCTAACTGAATCTACCCAATAAAAGTCCCACATTTTATATTCCCCATTCAAGAGAATCAGTAAAGAAATACAGTAACCATGTAGGTCAATTTTTTATCATCCCTCCATGTTTTGGGATTCTTTTGGTCTCCACAATCTTTAATTATAAAGAATATTGGGAAATAATTCCCCAACTTTCTCATTGGAGTGCCACTTGGCCTTTTCTACTAGTTGTTCCTTCAATCTCACCTTCCAAAGTTCTTGTTGACCCATTGTGGTCAATCTGATCTTGTTCTACAAAATATCGTCTTCTAGAAAATTTTCTTATGCATTAGGTGCCAAATATTTTATGTAAGGTAAGACTTGGCCCTTGTCATTCTCTTTGAGAATGGATGGCTCATAGATTTTTTTGTTCTCTAAACTTACTAATAAGTAATTGTGTATATAAGGAGGGATGTTGAGTCTATAAGATTTTTTTATTACCTTCTCCAATAGATCGAAAGATCTATCTCTCTAGGCCTTGATTTTCTTTCCTAGGCCCTACAACATTTCCTTGTTTAGGTGCAACTAGGTTGTGTCTCCTACTTTGAAGATCTTTTAAACCGTGTGTTGATCATTCCTAGCCTTGTACTTTACTTTAGATTTATTCATATTATTTTAAACCTATAGGTGTATCTATATGATCCCATCTATGAACTTCTCTATCTCCAATGCATCACCTAAGGATGATGCCCCTGCTTCAAGTTGTCTATATATAATATCCAAATAGGATGGTGGTGAATACCCAAAATAGATTTCCAAAGGGGACTTATTGGTGAAAGTGAGAACCATATTATAAGAATGTTGTATGCAAATCAAATTTTCATCCCAGTGTCTTAAATGCTTCTCATTATAAGTCCTCAAAATCTGAACCAAATTCCTATTCACCACCTCTATTTACTCATTAGTCTACGGGTAAAAGGTTATGGATATCTTCAATTTATTGTTGGACAGATTGTCATTCACGTGTTGTCATTGATGTCAACAGTCATAGTAAGCAGAACAACAATGTTAATCTCAGGAAGAAAAAGAATCCGCAGAAGAACATCACCTTAAGGCTAAAGAAATTGGTGATTATTATTGATCACGATAGGATCAACAATGTTCCTATCATAAAATCTCAGGAGGGTTAGCAAATGCAGAGATCAAGCTCAGAAGATATGGCGCATTGAAACTCAGTAGGTATGGCGCGATAAAACGCAAAACAATTCAAGATCGTTGATGTGCAACTACAAAATCTACGGTAGGGATAAATGAGGTAAAGAGGTTGTGAGTTTGAATATCCAAATACCCGTTTAGCCGTCGGATCAAACCCAAGTTCTTGTCAAGCCGTCAGATCATTTTCAAGTGGAAGGATAGGATAAGCAAAGACGAAGTTGCGAAATGTGAATTCACGAGAAAGGGATCTTGGTCGTTGGATCGCAGGAAAATCAGGACCGTTGATCTGAGATAGTTGAAATCGAGAGTTCCCGATACGCGAAATCCCGATGCGCTTGGAGGTAAACCTCATATCGATGCTAGTTAAGGAATAGAGCTAGCAAGAACTAGGCCCCTGTCAGGATTTCGTAGGTCGGGAGAGTTAGGGAGACTCACACGCAATGTCTCAATACGCGAAATCACAAAACACGAAGTCCCAATGAAATCTAGACCATTGAATCACAGACAGATCTTAGGTCGTCGATATAAGATACCCTTCGGATACTATCCTGACCATTAGATCAAGGAGATGAGCATGTGTCACATCGAGAGATCTATGTCGACATCAGAAAGAAATTGTGACAGACCACGTCAACAAGGACACATGGCATAATCAGAAGATGACAAGTGTCAAGTTGATTCATCATTTCGAGTACATGAAAATCACAAATCCGAGTGACACATGGAAGCTACTCGACTAGTGACATATCATCAAGTGACATAAGCAGTTACATAACTCTAGGAGTTTTACTTCAGGAGTTTCACCACCAACAAATGACAAGAGTGTTGAAGTACCGAAGGGTCGTAGGGCTGAAGTCGCGAAGGCCGAAGTCCCGAAGTGAACGAGGAGAACACGTGGCAGGAATTTGTGGATTATGGCTAAAAGTGTTATGGGAGAGCATGAAGGTTGAGATTTGAAATCTCCGGAGTCCGGAGACCCGAAGTAAATGGTGGCCATACATCTCAATGCTTGATTAAGTCTTGGCCATCGGATTTAGTAGTTAAAGGATGAGTGTAAGGATTAATGCTAACCATTGATCTAGTTCCGAGATGTAATGTGAGTCATCCGATCAGTTTGGCAATATCGTATTCAGGAGTTTTGAAATGTTGGAAGTCATGAAGACCCGAAGGGCAAAGTGTCGAAATTCCATCAGTCGTTCATCCCATCAGAAGATCAAATCGTAACCATTGATTTAATAAATCACTCAAGCACTCGTTTGTCTTAGCATATGGTTACCATCGATGGTCATATGATATAAGAGTTTTAAAAGGAAACTATTATACGTCGCTATATTCGGTAAGCCCATGGTTCTGTAATGCTCGGTCATATGAAATGGATTGAAGGAAGCTCCTTCGTAGAATTTGGTCTCTGTGAAAATAACAAAGATTTGGGATCGAGTATAAAGGATTAAATTGATCCATGACTGTGATGAATTTATGAAAAAACTTCAAAGTAAAATAAATAAATACTAATTAATCGAAGAGGTGTGATGGTCGAAATGAAGGGACACAGTTATATCACACTCACACCGTTTAAAGAGTATATAATTATGGAAGAGTGTTGAGAAGAAAATGTCTCTACGGTCCAGATCAGAAGATCAAAAGCTAAAGAAGATTCCAGGAAGAAAAGATGATACCTATGCATTAAGGGTGGTTGGGTGGTTCAAGGGCAGGTTGGTGCCTATAGAGGGAGTTGGTGCTTCCTAGTTAGTTATAGTTGACTAAACAGGGGATTGTAGCATCCTACCAATTGGTGCTGGTAAACTAGGGTGTGGGTGCATCCTGATCAATTGGTGTTGATCAAAAGGAAGTACATCTTCCTTCTATGTAACATGTAAAACAAATTTTGCAGTTAATAGAAAAGATTTTGTGTTTTTTCCCTTTTGGGTTCTATGATAAAATACTATGTTAAAATTATGTTTGCATTAATAAATGAAAAGTTGATATAATTGTTGTGTCATTGATTCACCCCCCCCCCTCTCAGGGACATAATCTGGTTCTTCAATTGGTATCAGGGCCAGGTTCCTTTAGCACAGTCTAACAAACTTGAAGGTAGATCCTGAAGATGGATCAACAAGAGGGAATGTCTAACAACAAAGCACCATTGTTCAATGGAGGAGGCTATGCTCTGTGGAAAATAAGAATGAAAAAACTTCTTGTTGGCTATTAGTTTTGATATCTGGAAATCTATTTTAGATGGTTACACCGCAACAACTACTCCACCCAAAGACGTTGCAGGAAAGAAAATCTGTAATGACAGTTCAAGAGCAGTTAATGGAATTTTAGCGGGGTTGACTAATTCTATATGTGTGAAAGTTATGCATTGCAAATCAGCCAAAGAAATCTTTGACAAATTGGAAGTTGTATATGAAGGATATGACAAATTCAAGGAATCCAAACTGCAGACCTATAGAACTCAGTTTGAAAATATAAAAATGAAAGATGAAGAAGATAAAAATAATCAATACAAGAATAAGGAAAAACCCAATTACAAGAAAAAGTTTTACAAAGGGAAAAAGAATTTTTATTCAAAAGAAGAAAACAGCAGTTCGTCAGAGTCTAGTGACAATGATGAATCTAATGATGATGAAGTCATTTTCTTAGGTATTGAAGAATCCAATAAGATAGAAAAAATTAAACATGAGAAAGAGTTAGAAGATGAAGCAGAAGTTAATATGGAGGAAGAACTTCTCAATGCCCTGGATGAATTAAGAAAGTACAAAACTAGATATAGACAACTGAAAAGTTTTGTAGTTGAACAAAAGGAAAAACATGAACAAGAAGAAAAGGAGATGGAAAAACTCATGAGCAACCTGAAAAAACNGGAAGAACTTCTCAATGCCCTGGATGAATTAAGAAAGTACAAAACTAGATATAGACAACTGAAAAGTTTTGTAGTTGAACAAAAGGAAAAACATGAACAAGAAGAAAAGGAGATGGAAAAACTCATGAGCAACCTGAAAAAACAAATCTTAGAAGCAAATAAGATCGAAGAAAGTATGGAAAAGTCTCTTAAGGAAAAACAAATAACTTGTGAAAAACTAGAGGCAGAAATAGTTCATCTAAAAAGGGAACTGGATGCAAAAATCATTCAAACAAAATTTGAAAATAGCTCTAAAATATTAGATAAGATTATTACCACACAAAGGGATTCAGATAATAAAAATGGAATAGGCTATTCTCAAAAGGAAATTCATGTTAACTCAAAATCTTGTGCAGATTCTCTCCTTAGTATATTCAAGAAGAAAAATGAAGAGAAGTTAAGTAATGATCAGAACTCCAGAAAATTACTTCCACCCATCAGGGAGGAAGAAAATACAATACCAAAGAAGTTTTATCAAAATAGGTATCCTCACATTTTCCTTGGTTATTGCTTTGCATGCTCTAATTTCGAACACAAAGCTATAAATTGTCGAGCATATAGAAAGAAAAATCTGAAGGTTAAGAACTATATCCTTAAGGATAAACAAGCTGCAAATCGAGTTAAAAGTAGAAATTATAATTCATTTGCACCTCTACAAGAAGGGGACTTACAATGCTTCAGATGTCATAACCATGGACATAAGTCCATTAATTGCAGATTAATGGAAGTCTTGGAACAACCAAAGTTCATAAGAGAGTAAAAGAAACTTTGGAGAGAAAAAATATCAAAAAAGGAATGTTTTATTGCCCTAAAAGCTCAAGATAAAAAGGATCTATGGTATGTTTACAGTGGGTGCTCAAAACATATGACAGGTAACAAGGACAAGTTTTTAGACTTAAAGAAACAAAAAGGTAAAGTTACATTTGGTGATAATGCTTCAAGTAACATACCTGGGAAAGGCATTGTGAGCTTGGGAAAAGACAAAGCCAGAAATGTACTACTTATCGATAAACTGAAGCCCAGTTTATTAAGTGTCAGTCACACCTGTGATCAGGGGCACTTCTGCATCTTTGATTCCCAAAAATGTGAGATTAGTAGAGAAGACACAAGAAAATTAGTTGGTACTGCTCCTATAACTCCTGAAAATGTATATATACTAGATGCAAAATTGAATGAGGAGTGTCATATAAATTCAGTAGATGAAATTTGGCTATGGCATAGAAGTTTGGGGCATATTAACTTTGACAATCTTGTGAAATTCAACAACCTTGGTGCAGTAAGAAACTTGCCAAAGATCATAAAACCCTCAAATGCTATGTGTAGACATTGTCAACTAGGGAAGCAAACTAGAATAAGGTTTAAAGCAAAAGAATACACAACCTCTAAACCTTTAGAGCTTGTTCACACTAACCTATGTGGACCTACGAGAACCAAGAGTTTGCAAGGAGAGTCCTACTTTATGTTTTTCATTAATGATTTTACTAGAATGGGTTGGATATGTTTTCTTAAAGAAAAATCAGAATCACTCAACAAATTCAAAGCCTTCAAAACTCTTGCTAAAAATGAAAAGGGGACAAAAATCAAATGTCTTAGATCAGACAATAGTGGTGAATTCACCTCAAAAGATTTTGATGTATTATGTGAAACTCATGGAATAAAAAGACAATTCTTTGCTGCCAGAACACCTCAGCAAAATGGGATTGCTGAGAGAAAGAATAGAATAGTTCAGGAGGTTGCAAGGACTATGCTCAATGAAGCAAAATTGTCAAATGGATATTGGAGGGAAGTTGTAAGAACAACAGTATACATATTGAACAGAGGTTAGCTCAAGGCTAATAGTGATAATACCCCTTATGAACTATGGTTTGGAAGAACCCCATCAGTAAAATAATTCAATATCTTTGGAAGTAAATGCTACATCAAAAGACTAGATGAGAGTCTTGGAAAATTTGATGCCAGATCTGATAAAGGTATTTTTCTTGGATATGATTCAAACAAGAAGGCATACAGATGCTACAATCTTAGATCACATAATATTGTTGAGAGTGCAGATGTCAAGGTGGGTGAACTAAAAACGATAAGGATCAAAAATCAAGAGACCATATCTAAAAATGAAGATGAAGACGATGATGAGACATTCGGCACACAACTAGAAGAAGTAGAAGAGAATGAAAAAAGAAAGGGAAGAAGATGATATGGATAGTAGTGAAAGAGAAGAAAATAGTCAAGATGGAGAGATAAGAGAAGAATTCCCAAGAAGAGATACAAAGACACCCTCAAGAATTACTCAAAAGAATCATCTTGGAGAACTAATTATTGGAGATATGAATGATGGAGTGCACACAAGAAGACAACTTTTGTATCAAACAGAGATAGCATTGTTGTCACATGTTGATCCTAGCTCAATCAAAGAGGCATGTAAAGATGTGAATTGGATCAAAGCTATGTATGAAGAATTGGACCAAATCGAAAAAAATCAAACTTGGGAACTAGTTCCAAGACCAAAAAATAAAAATTTCATTGGAACTAAATGGGTATATAAAAATAAAATGAATTAAGATGGGCAAGTAATCAGGAACAAAGCCAGATTAGTATGCAAAGGGTATGCTCAGGTTGAAGGAGTAGACTCTGAAGAAACATTTTCACTTGTGGCCATATTAGAGGCGATTAGGATGTTCTTAGATTTCTCTAGCTACAGAAAGTTTAAAGTACACCAAATGGATGTCAAGTCAGCATTTCTCAATGGAAATTTAGAAGAAGAAGTCTATATTGAGCAACCATAAGGGTTCCAATTAACCAACAAAGGAGACTATGTCTGTAAGTTAAAGAAAGCAGTCTATGGACTAAAACAAGCACCCAAGGCATGGTATGCAAGGCTAGACTCTTATTTACAAAAACAAGGCCTCAAAAGGGGATCAACAGACAGCAATCTTTATTGCAAAATTGATGATAATAACTTGATCATTGTGGAAGTATATGCTGATGATATGATATTTGGTAGTGACAATGAAAAAATGAGTAAGGACTTTGCTAAGATGATGCAGCAAGAATTTGAAATGTCTTTGCTTGGCGAACTAAATTTCTTCCTTGGATTACAAATAATACAGTCCAAAAAGGGAGTCTTTATCCATCAATCTAAATATGTTAAGGATATTCTTAAGAGATTCAAGTTAGAGGATTGCAAACATGTTAGTACACCTATGATAGTTGGATGAAAACTAAGAAAGGATGATGAGTCCAAAGCTGTAGATCCAAAACACTACAGATCAATGATTGGCAGTTTTCTCTGTGTAACAGCTTCCAGACCTGATGTCAAGCAAGTCGTTGAGATGGTGGCTAGATTCCAAGAAGAACAAAAGGAGAGCCATGTTCAAGCTGTAAAAAAAAAAAAATAGATATTTGAAAGGAACCATAGATCTCGGTTTGTTGTACCCAAGCAAGGGCTCATTCACATTAAAAGCCTATTCAGATGTTGATTGGGTAGGAAGTGTAGATGACAGAAAAAGTACGAGTGGAGGAGCATTTTTTTTGGGAGAATAACTGGTTGCTTGGATAAGAAAGAAACGGTCCTCAATTTCTTTGTCTAGCACTGAAGTTGAGTATGTTGCAGCAGCAAAATGTTGCACACAAGTGTAATGGATGAAACAAACTCTACAATACATCAAAATAGTATTTGAAGAACCTTCAATTATCCATTGTGATAATACAAGCACGATAAGTCTCTCTAAGAACCCCATCCAACACTCAAAATTGAAACACATTCCCATAAAGTACCACTATCTAAGAGATCAGGCTTAAAACAAGAACATTAAATTGGAATATGTTCCAACACAAGAACAGATGGCAGATATTTTTACAAAACCCTTAAATAGAGATGTATTTGAATATCTCAGGCAAAAATTGAGAGCAATCCTTCTTCCTACCTAAACCTCTCAAGAAAATAACGCATCAGTTGGCAACTATTCAGGGGGAGATAGAAATCAACATCAGAAGGAGTCATTAGTTATGACAGGAAAAGTGTTATTGCAGGAGGAGTTACCAATGGTCAAAGAAATATTTATACAGATGGATCATCAGAGAAGAAACCCTTTTCCATTGATGCCAAAGGGGGAGAGTAACTTTAGAGGATAGAAGCATCACCACAGGGGGAGATTGTGTATGAAGTTGGTGTGTCGCCCTCAATGACAAAGGGGGACATTGTTGGACAAATTTCCATTCATGTGTTGTCATTGATGTCAACATTCATAGTAAGAAGAGAAGCAAGGTTAATCTCAGGAAGAAAAAGAATTGACAGGAGAACATCACCTTAAGGCTGAAGAAATTCATGATTATTGTTGATCACGATAGGATCAACAATGTTCCTATGATAAAAGCTCAAGAGGGTTAGAAAATGCAAAGATCAATCTCAAAAGATATGGCGCATTGAAACTCAGTAGGTATGGCATGATAAAACTCAGAACAACTCAAGACCGTTGATGTGCAACCGCAAAATCTACGGTAGTAATAAGCGAGGTAAAGAGGTTGTGAGTTTGAATATCTGAATACACGTTCAGACGTCAGATCAAACCCGAGTTCTTGTCAATCCGTTGGATCATTTTCAAGTGGAAGGATAGGATAAGAAAGGATGAAGTAGTGAAATGCAAATTCGCGAGAAAGGGATCTTGGTCATCAGATCGCAGGAAAATCAGGACCGTTGATCTGAGATAATTGAAATGGGGAGTTCCCAATACACGAATCTCAATGCGCTCGGAGGTAAACCCCAGGGTTTGTCTAGAGTTCATATCGATGGAAGTTAAGGAATGGATCTAGCAAGCGCTAGGCCCCTGTCAGGATTTCGAAGGTCAGGAGAGTCGGGGAGACTCACACGCAAAGTCTCAATATGTGAAATCGCGAAACGCGAAGTCACAATGAAGTCTGGACCGTTGAATCACAAACAGATCTCAGGCCAGCGATCTAAGATACTCTTCAGATACTATCCTAGTCGTTAGATCAAGGAGATGAACATGTATCACATCGGGAGATATATGTCAACGTCAGCAAGAAATTGTGACAAACCACGTTAGCAATCTACGTCAGCAAGGACACATGGCATAATCAGAAGATGACAAGTGTCAAGTTGATTCGACATTTCAGGTACATGAAAATCACAAATCCGAGTGACACATGGAAGCTACTCGACTAGTGACACGTCATCAAGTGACGTAAGAAGTTACGTCACTCCAGGAGTTTCACTTTGGGAGTTTCACCACCAACAAATGACAAGAATGTCGAAGTATCGAGGGGTCGTAGGGATGAAGTCCCAAAGTGAACAAGGAGGACACGTGGCAGGAATCTGTGGACTCTGACTAAAAGTGTTATGGGAGAGCGTGAAGGTTGAGATTTGAAATCTCTGGAGTCCGAAGACCCGGAGTAAATGGTGGCCATGCATCTCAACACCTGATTAAGTCCTAGTCGTCGGATTTAGCAGTTAAAGGATGAGTGTAAGGATTAATGCTAACCATTGATCTGGTTCTGATATGTAATGTGAGCCATCTGATCAGTTCGTCAATATCGTATTCGGGAGTTTTGAAATGTTGGAAGTCATGAAGACCCGAAGGGAAAAGTGTCAAAATTTCGTCAGTCGTTCATCCCATCAGAAGATCAAATTGTAGCCATTGATATAATAAAACGCTCAAGCACTCGTTTGTATTAGCATTTGGCTACCGTCGATGGTCATATGATATAAGATTTTTAAAAGGAAACTGTTATACGTCGCTATATTCGGTAAGCCCGTGGTTCTATAATGCTCGATCGTATGAAATGGCTTGAAGGAAGCACCTCCATAGAATTTGGTCTCTGTGAAAATAACAGAGATTCAGGATCGAGTATAAAGGATTAAATCGATCCATGACTGTGATCAATTTATGAAAAACCTTCACGGTAAAATAAATAAACAGTAATTAAGACTAATTAATCGAAGAGGTGTGATGGTCGAAATGAAGGGACACAGTTGTGTCACACTCACACTGTTTGAAGAGTATATAATCATGGAAGAGTGTTGAGAAGAAAGTGTCTTTGTAGTCCAGATCAAAAGATCAAAAGCTGAAGCAGATTCCAGGAAGAAAAGTTGATACCTATGCATTAAGGGTGGTTGAATTCCTGCAGAAACCCCGATAGATCTAGAATTCTAGTTAAATTGAACACAAACAATTTGTTGATATTCAAGAGATGAGAGAAAGTTTTTGCTCCATAAATCAAAGAATTATATTAATAAAAAATGAATATACATGAGCAACCATCCTCAAAAAAAAAAGAGAGGAGGTGAATATATAGAATTTCCAACATAGAAATTCTAGTCAAAAAAAGCTAGAAATAGCTAAAATAGGTGTCTTAAGCTAAGGAAGACCACATAGTTCGACCTAGACCACTAAATATACATGTCACACACTCATTAATGTCCACAAGAGTCAATTGATGTGCATTATCTCACTTAAGCTCACTTAACTGACAAGAGAAGCAATTCCAACTCACTTAACTGACCCAAAATAGTAGTTACTAATAATAGTAATGGAAAAAATAATTAATTAAGGAATAAATATCTCACTCAAAGAGGAGGTGTGAATTCCCCAATAATAGATGAGTTTTTCATGGGGGAGTTGGAATAAATCATGAATAAATCAAGAAAATCAAGAAAAATCAAGAAAATCAAGAACCGGGAGTTGAGTCTTGATCTAAAATTAGCAGTTTTCCCTAAAATCTAGGGATGAGGCACCCTTCTTCTCTATGTGGCCAAATTAGGTGAAATAAAGTGTAAATGAATGTATT
>SNQJ01S0190672.1:4040-18071 GCA_010110895.2 Picea sitchensis | reverse complement strand
GATGTACCTGATCATGTCAAAGTATACATAAAATTTAACATTTTTGTATGTTTTCCTCCTTTTGTTTGGCGTATTCCATAAGTTGGCATACTATGCAACTGCATTGCCTCTACCAGATGTTCTCATGCATTGGTAATAACCTTTTTCCTGCCATCCTACCAGTGAAATCAAAATAAGAAGCCAGACATAATGAAACTCTATGCCTTTTTCCTAGGCCTCTAAGCAGTCTGTCAAAAAAATATTCACTAAGAATGTGGCCCAATTCATTTGGAACGCCTCCAGGCATTTATCTATGGCTGCGATTATTGCAGTAGGAACTTCGTACTCGTGACACTTCCTCAACAATTTTCAGTCCAACACCTGCGTTTCAAATCAGACACTGTCACTGTTGATGTTCACAACATCCAACCCTCTTTTTCACCCGAAGGTGTGAAACTTCTCCTCCATGGCTTCTGATTGTGTTTTCTCCCCTGCTTTGTTTAACAATGTGGCTAGATCCTCTCTTGCTTTTGGTAACCCTGTGATCCACACAATTAATTCGATATTAATCGATAATGGTGGGGAAAGCCACAACGTTCCTCCATGGACGCAACTAAGTAGTAACTTGACACAAACATTGATTTCCAGGCTACGTCCAAAATGGAGAATCTCCATTAGGTCCAATATCCCTGACTTCTCCAGTACTGTTGCCCACATATGTGGTTCAAGAAGTATTTCTCCTGTGCCTGGTACAATATTGGCACACAAGTAATTTTCCCTGTCCAACTTGGGAAACTTCTGCTCATCTATGATATCATGATCTACAAACTTCAGGGCGACAATATTGCCTAGCATGTCCCTTTTATTGGCACACAAGTAATTTTCCCTAGCATGTCCCTTTTATTGGTACAATATTGGCACACAAGTAATTTTCCCTGTCCAACTTGGGAAACTTCTGCTCATCTATGATATCATGATCTACAAACTTCAGGGCGACAATATTGCCTAGCATTTCCCTTTTATTACTTACACCGGGTGGGATTGGTGCTATGGACTATATACCATCCATTAGTAAGCCACATTTAATAAAAGAACCATCCAAAAATATGCATTAAATCCCCCCTTTTCAAACTAAACAAATTCTTAAAGGCCTTATAAACTTTGTCAAATTTAGGTATGGGAGGGTTGTCATGGTTCCCTATTGGGTAAGCCAATTCCCAATTCAAGGAATGTTTCCCAGGAAGCCCCTCTCTTGGCCATGTAGTGAATATGAGTGGATGGGGATATGACTTTTGGGCATGGGGTTCCTGACATATCAAGGGCTCATATTGTCTCATTTATGGGTGCCTTTATGGAGGGTGTGATGCATTCCTTCGTTTGGAATGCAACATTTTTCCCAGCCCTTTATTTGCATTTCATTTTTTTTAATGGTCCAAACATTGAGTGATATGTGAAAGGAAATAAAAAGAGCACCGGAATGCCACTTGAAGTTAGAACACATTGAGTATCATATGCACTGGAAATTAAAGCACACCACAATGCATTCCCCCATTAAGCGAGACATTTAATTCATTTTATTTTTTAAAGGTCCTTCGTTTTTAAGGAGGAGCGTTTAATTTCTATCAATACCTTAGGATTCACATCTATACATATATATTATTATTTTTACTTTTACAATGCTAGCTACAACACCTCTAGGTATTTATCCCCTTCTTACCATGAAATGAGGTACAAGCCCTTCTTGGGGTCAATGAACCTAGAAACCCAAAAGATGAGGAAAGAGAGGGGAAGAGGTGTGGAAAATGGTAATTATGAGTGGGAATGGTATGCTAAACCTTCTAGGAGACCCCCCAGTAGAAACCCTTTTCCCAAGGGTGACCCACTTACTAGGAAACCATATCAACCACTAAGGTGAAATAAGGAAAAAGGTATAATTTCCAAGCAAACATTCTAGAATCAAGAAAGGACCCTTTGCAACATGCTCAAATGATTCATTTATTAATGTGACACTTACCATGATAGTGTACTTGTTACCTCATGAAGCAAGACTTGATGTTCTCTCTGGGCCAGGTTGATGTGGCATACGTTGTTATGCTGCTGATGATGAATGGTGATATGTGGTGGAGAGGAGGGGCTCTGTCTGCTCAATGTGGGCTCAACTGGTCACCTGGCTCTTGAAATTCCATGTCTTCTATCCACGGGACTCAATACATCATCTCCTTAGTTAACCATAAGCTAGGGGGGTAACAACCCTGAGGAGGCATGACTCCACCGTTGAGAGGAAATGAAAATTCATGGTAATTTCCAAAAAATGGAAATGTGTGGAATATCGAACAATGGAGCTATCCAAATCACCAAGAAGCATCGAGGACAAGGTATCCATGAAAATAGAGTAAGCATTGATGCTTGTTTGAGATATTGGAAGAACTGGATGAGGTGTCACAATGAAAACCAGTCTGGTAATTTATTTTTATTTACCCATAAAGCGGTGCACCATGGGACATTGTGCATGCACCGATATATAAGATTCAATGGTATCGATATGATTTGGTCGATGCTTGTTATTTTTTTTTATAACTTATGATGATGAGCTTGAACATATACACACCAGTGCATTATGTTTTAGTTCAGAACTGGGGCAAATGTACCATATATGCGTACCAAACAAAATTGTTCACAAAAAAATTCTGACTGCTCAGCTTTTCTAACAACCTTTGCCATGAATAGTGATGATGCATTGAAAATTTTAGCATCGATGTAGTATGTTTTAATGCTCACTGGTGCATATATTCCTAAAAGGCACATCGAAAAAAACCTCGGCAAAAATCTCTGGCCACCTACCTCTGCTAACAACTTCTTCTATAAACAACTAAGGGATAATTTTTTCAGGTAGGTTATGTAAAAACCTTCGCAAGAAGGTGCTCTCCTTGTAGTGAGCATTGAACGCCCAAATACTACCTTAGACAAGATATTGTTTAAATTCAAGATTTATAGTTCCATTAAACATACATAATCACTTGGCTATTGTCCTTTCCTCTCCAATGCAAGAAAATCCTGTTCTGATTAAAGAAAGAGTTTTTTCTGCAATATTGTCTGCTACATCATGGGATTCATTTAACTTGTGAAAATTCCCCATCATAATATGCATAGATTAAATCCTGGGAATTGTCAAGCAAGAGGAAAAAATAAAGTGCCACAATTAGGGACAGATTCCATAGTGATGTCAGACTCAACGCAATGGAAATTTTATAAGGTTTAGGGTTGTATGAAGACATATCTCTACAAACTTGTTTTCCTAATTTGGATGGAAAGAAATAACACCAATGATATTCTTATAATTACTAGATTAGGATTATGCTTCCGAGGGTATTTGCGCACATGATACCGCTAATAAAATGATTCATGTAGAGGAACTTGATATTGATGGGATTAGGGAGAGAATATTCATATTTAGAGATGGT
The DNA here is from genome assembly GCA_010110895.2 of Picea sitchensis. Taxonomy (NCBI): domain Eukaryota; kingdom Viridiplantae; phylum Streptophyta; class Pinopsida; order Pinales; family Pinaceae; genus Picea; species Picea sitchensis. Next base: position 14,631 of record SNQJ01S0190672.1, on the reverse strand, counting down.
TCTAGGAAAGAGCATAGTGTATCTGGAAGGTTACACACAAAGAAATTCTATCATTTTTGCAATGTCTAGGACCATTTTTTTTCTTTATCCCATCTGATATGGGAAGAATGTGTAGGAAGTTGTGATTTTTTCTAGGCCAACATCCTGCCAACATATAACTGTCGATTTGAAGGCAAAGTGGAAGGATCACCCAGGTCAAGAGCCACTAACACCAGAATGCATGTTCTCTAGTAACAATAGCAGTGAATGGTCTTCTCTGAACAAATTACATCATTATGAAACGACCCTGTATCTAAGAAGATAAACTTATTCTAAAATATTTTAGATAACAATTATAATGGTGATGGCTTGGTTGTTGGAAACAACCCATTATCCTCTTTGATGGTGATACAAATCTCTTATGTTTATGTCACTCCTTGGAAATTATTTTTTCCATGGTTTGGAGATGTAGGTAGATGTTCATTTTCTTTACTCTTCACTCTCCACACTCTTCTCTTGGTTATGCAATTCCTGGGGTGAAACTCCAGATGAAGTCAATAACACATTTCTTTCCAATTTCCATTCAACTTGCAATGGTGGAAAAATTTCTTGGTGCTACTGTATGGACTACTTGGCATGCTTTTCTTCTCCATGTGCCTCTAAGTTTTCTATTGGTTTATGGAAGTATTCTTTCCATTAATTCTGTGAAAGCAATTTGGCTCATGGCATGTGGATTGCTTCTCCTGAAAAGATGCCACATGGTGGCCCTTCTTCCCACAGAAGGAATATGTCTCTGAGTGCCAGCAATTGGTAGTGCCATGGCCTTTCTTCCTGTATCAATTATAAACAATGGATGCCTTAATTAATGCATATCTCTTTCCCATATTCTTTTTTCTCCATCCGATCTACTTGTTTCTTCTTCTAAGTGATGGTGTAGGATGAGTCTTTGTAATTTCCTCCTCATTTCCGTTCCACAATCTACCATAGGAAGGATGGGGTGGTGGTGTGTTGGCATCCTCATTCACTATTGGTCTTTCTTCTCATGGGAAGGCCAATTCCACCATGTCCTTTTCCTTCAAAAATGTGATCTTGGTGTTTATGGTCTTTTTCTCTCTACCATGGAAACCTATACCTTCATGCTTGACCCTCAGTTCAACTGCTATGGGGATTAGGATGCCTTAAATTCTCTTGCATATCCCTATTCCATCATGTCCCATTTTCTTTAAAAATTTATAACCAATGCCTCTAGTATGATTTTAAAATTCATCGAATTTTTCTTGAGAAATATCTAAGGAAGGTGACCGTATGAGAGTTCCCTTGGTCACAGTGTTGTCTTTGAAAATGGAAATAGGAGGTGGATTTAAATCCTTTGTCTCTTGGAAAACTTCTTATATATTTTTTAGTGCTTATTCCTTTTCTGAGAACTCTAGTTGCAGCTGAGCCATCATCTGAGTGAGCCTTTCCTCTTGCCAACTATCCATCTAAATGACCTTCTCTCCCAATTGTAGTACAAGTTTCATTATGCTCTGGTCCCAATATGACATCACCACAGTGAGGGAGTCTTGGAATTCATCAAATCAATTAGTTAGAAAAGGAAATAGTCTTATAAAGGTCTCAAGGTTATTCTCCAACTCTGTCATATTCCGATCAAACATCTAGACCATGCCCTTCAAGTGTATATTCTATTCTTGAAACTACACATTGATGGTTGCAGGTCTTCCAATATTTCTCCTTTTTCTTTACCCATGCTAAGTCTACTTTCTCTTCAAATATACGGTAGTTGCATCATGGTCAAGGATTCAACTTATTTGATACCGTATGATCCATACATGAGGGACTTATAGCCCACTCGCTTCACCAACATGGATACTTTCTGGAATTAACTTTTTTATCTTTATTTCTATAATTTATGTAGAGATCTTTGTTCTATGAATGGCTACAAGGCCTTTTTTTTTTATTTCTACGTCTGAGTGAAAAAATACTCTTTAGGATTAAAGGTATGGCCTGATCTCTAGTGTAACTTGAACACATCAACCAACTAAAAATACAATAATAATCAAGCCAACAAAGATCAATACTCTGTTGATTATTTGGGTTGGTTGTCATTGATGTCAACCCTTGAAGAAAGTCCGGTAGCACAAAAGTTTGGGTAATGGACCCAATTTTGTTTGATGGATAATGATACGAGTTTTGATATATTTGCAGGTAATACTATTCTAGATGGATAATACATGTCATTCCATTTTTGGTGGTATGTGGAACGTCACATAACTCCTCACGGTTAGAGAGTTATGGCCATGTGAAGTTGGAGAACCCTCATGAGTCATCTAGAAGTCCCAAAAGGTCAAAGTAGTCAAAGTGGTTACAAAGAAGAAATTATTTAAATAATAAAGTGAAGTGATGAGTGTACTATAATTCAAAGTGGATACAAAATAAATGATTTAAATAATAAAGTTAATGGAGAAATTACTAAGTGGACATGTGGTCAAAAGTGGGTTAGCCCTAAAATAAGGAAAGTGGTTTATGATGGTTAGAAGGTAACCCCTTGAGGAAGCTACACAAAAGTATAAATAAGAGGTAAGGGTCTCTCATTTTAATTACACTTGAGCATATTGAATATATACAAGTGACTGGGGTAACCAAAGGATATCTAAGGCGAATTTCAAAGGGAAGGTGAAGTAAAGAAGGTCAAAATTCAAGGGAGGATAAATTCTTTTGATGATGCTTTCTAAGTAATCCAACATACTCTACAAATACTATGTCATTGAGATATTTTTATTTAGTGTAGCCGCTTTGCATGTTGATATCCAACTAAAATGAATCTATCAAGATGATCAAGGTTGAGACTATGCTTATTTGACGATTTTATGGGCATGAAGGCTCTTCTTAGTCTTGGGCTCAATTATTGGTTACTACTATGGTACCATAGGCCAATAATAACCATCAACAAGTTCAAGTGATTCTGCTTCTATTTCCAACAATAAATCAGCCTCTACTATGTTAAGATAATAATGCATAGCCTTTGGAATTTTCTCTAGAAGCAAATGAACAATGCTACTAGCTTCCTATGGAGTGTTTCCATAACAAAAGAACTTATCTAAATGTACCTTCAGTTGCAATCACCATTAGTATGTACTCAAGCTTCAACTACAAATTTCATTGCAAGGCAATGCTTATCAATATGTATGTATTATTCCCAAGTAATTGTAATGAGATGAATGGAGACAAAATGCATTGACCAAAGAAACCATGAGTTAGTGGAGGTGGAAACCTCTCTTATTAGTTAGTTAAAACACCCAAAATAGAATGTATTTAACTCAACCTAGATGCACATATGGCTCCATCCCAATTCATACTAGCATTTAGGTATTTAATTACACTTGAGAAGTTTTTTTATTTGCTAAGGGAGGAAATGTATCAATTGCCATTGTTGTCAATCCAATAATAAATACTATATCATGGTCCATTACCTAATGTTTCCTTGATGACAATTAACTCCATCACTACTATAACTGTACAGACATTCCAATACAAGACATTTTGGAATTAATATGTGGATAGCTCCAACTATTAGAGAAGGAATAAACTACCACTGAGTTCCAAATGATTTAACTATAAGGGAGTAATTAATACTTGCTTTGATTAATTAAATAACCTTAACTCTCCACCCAATGTAGAACCAAAAGAGATGATCATATTGGTCGAATGGAATGCGTATGACCTCTACGGTGGTGCATATAGCCTATATGGTGGTGTGTACAACCTCCAAATGATCATAAACGACATGAACATACTATGTCATGGTTTTTATCGATTTCTAGGTAGTGTATGGTCTCTCAACAATGTACATGCAACAATTAATCCTTCGAAAAATAAGAAGATGACATGTGACAACCATGGTAAGGAACACTATCATTTTCCCTCCTCCAATAGTTAATTAAACAAGAAAAATAAAAATTGAAACTCTCTACAATAGTGAAACAACCATATTATCTAAGACATTTATCTTGAATCTCAAAGATAAACCAATGTTGTGCATTCAAGAGTTCTTGGAATTCCTTAATGGCCAAGAGGAACAAAGACATGATTCAAAACTTAGAGCATTTCCATTAAATGAATTTCACACCATTAAAATTATCAGGAAACCATTAGAATACATAGTAAATTCAGTTTAACCTCATAGATAGAAAAATAACAAATAAAATAAAGAGATTCATCACATAATAACTCAATGTTTACCTTGGAAATTCAAACCTGAATATCAACATTTGAATCGTTGCTTGGTCTCTATTTTGACAATTTCTAGTTACAATGCAACTCGTGGACTCTTTGGCATCCTCCTCTCTTGGTCATAAAAAAAAAAAGCAATTTGAGATTCAAGTTACCATAAGTTATATGAGAGTTGGGGGGTAATGAGAAGGCCAATAGATTGACGTTTCAGTTCCCCATTCCCATCTCTCATATTTTCATTTCCTATTTCATTTAATTCTTGTTTTTCCTCTCTTTTATCTCATTTACTTTTACATTTTCATTGTACTTAATATTTTATGTAACATCATTAATTGACCAATTGTACTTAGGCGTTGAGTTTGACAACCATTTGATTTTTTGGATCCATTTTAGATCACAACTCCCCATTGAGAGTATTTTGTTCTCTAGAATATTAGATGAACAATATGGATGAACATGCCTTTTGTCTACTTCTTTGGAACCTGGCTCTAACTTTGGCTACTAGCTATAACTCTAACTCTAGCACTAGCCAATGGCTCTAGTTATGGCTACGGATTTAGTTCTAATTCATGGCATGCTTGTTCCTAAAATGTAGAAGTCTTCTCATTGACTGTCAACTTTGAGAATATTTAGATCCAAACTCTTTCATCAGAATTCATTCCCATCTTTATAATGAAAGTCTCTTGAATTCTTAGACTTGGAGATGGTCTATCTCGACAGTGTGGTTCCTAGGGTGATTTGTAAATGGTAGGCCTATGGCCTATTCATTTGGTCAACAAAAACCCTCTGTAGAAAATAATATATGGATCTCTGCAATTACTTTTCCACTGAGAACTCTATCTTCATATCTAGTTTCAAATCAAGTTTTCTTTATATGTCTACAAAATGTGTATGACTGGAAATTGACACCGCCCTTCCAATGTGTTTACATGACACTCTAACAACACTTGTTGAAGAAAACATGCATTGTTAAAATGGGCACACATAACACTCATGCAACCATTCATCAACCCATTCAGATTACTCAAGAAATTGTGCAACCTCTCTCATTGTCAGAAAACTATGAAACACTTTGATTTTGAGCATTTTGGGGATAACATCTTGAGAAAAATAGAGTGATGGATATGGGTACGTGATTACAAACTATTCTATCCACAAACACTTTTATACCCATAACTTAATTAATGGAGGAATCAATCTGTGGAATGTGGTTTACACAGGGAACCAACAATACATTACACCATATCTAAGCAATGAATTCTAATCTCCAGACAATAACCATAACACAACATAAACATCCAAAGAGTAGAGTACTGAAACACACACCAAGAAACAAAATTTACATTAGAAAGCCAAACAAGAAAAACAACATTCCATGAGGATTATATTAAGAGGAATTGATTAAAAAAAGGGTGAGCTATGAATAAAAATCCTAATACATTGTTACTCATTAGCAAAAACAAGTTTACAAGTGGGTTGAACTCAACAACAACCTGTGCTCATGTATGGCCAAGCACAATGTCTCCCTTGCCATACAATCTTTGAGTTGACTGCCCTTAGAGCTCTCCTCTTAAGAATTACCTTCTTCATTTCCACTTAGTATCTCCTCTCTTGTCTTCCATTGAATGCCCTTCTTCATGACATCCTTCATTTTTAATGGGCTTCCTTGGATGGCCAACCATCATGATGGCCCGTTTCAACTTCCAAGTAATTTTTTGGACATTTCCTCAGGTTTTTAAGGCCATTGGGAATGATTTAAGAGATAGTTATATATATTTATAGTAGACATGTTTTTTATATTATGGTAAATTGCCGTGATTTTTTTTTTTATGGGCATTGACATTCAAGATGGGTTGTCACCGAAAATGATTTTGCAAAAGGGTATTGAATCCTTTACTCAAATCCTAGATTATGTTGGAGTCCCATTCAAATGTGTTATATGACATGCTTATGAACATGTGGTAGAGGAAATCACCTTGTATTTTCACCCAAAGGTTTGGTTGATGAAGGGAGACAAGGGGGATAAGAGGGTTGTTTAGAAGAATTTTTTGAAAGTGGTGATGACAGATGAGAAGGTCCGATTTCCAGAGATTAATTTGGATTCTAGTGATCAAAAGGATAATGAGAGGGTTTCAAATGGGGTATTTAAAAAAAGTGTGGATGAGGTATTGAAAGTCAGTCCTCGAAAGGTTCATGAAAATGAGTCAAAGATAGAAGAACCTTTTTTTTCATGCCGAAAAAATGCCTGTTTAATTAAAAGATATAAAATAACACTGCATACATCCTTCAAATCTGCCAATACTACAAATGATACTACCTTCTTAATCTTCCTAAGAAAATAACAGAGGACATATATTCACATCATAAACCCTTACACAAAAAAACAACCCAGCTTCAAAGCTGAGAACTCATACTCTCCAAAAAACTGATGACCTTCCCTAAAAACCAAACAAAGAGACATTTCCTAAAACATATTCTTCTTCTCTTCCCTAAGAAGAACATTTCCATTCCAAACATATAATAGAAGTACACTCTCATCCAAATAAAGAGCTTCTTTGGATAAAGCATTCGCTTCCTGATTAAGTTCTTTGTAAATATGTCTTGCTTCAATTGAAAAAGATCCTTGCCTCAAATATGCTATTCTCCTCTGCCAAGAATATAGAGTTGCTTCCTGAAGTTTTAAAACACCATTGAACCATTCAATTATGATCTTCGAGTCACCTGCAACCTGAATCTTGACTACCTTTCAAAGAGAGGTTGTCTCTAGAAGAACCCATAATCCTAAGAGTTCTCCTCTTGTATTAGTTCCATATCCACCATTGAATTTAACCTTTACCTGCAAATCTTGAGAAATTCTTAATAAATTTCCTGCTCTACATTGAGAATTGCTTGCAGCACGATCAAACCAACCAATTGGTATATCTTCATCAAATACCACTGGAAAAATCTTTCTGATCTTCTTGCCTTTAGGTGCAACAATAGCTTCTAAGAAAAAATGATAATTATTTTTGCAACCATTCCTATATTTCATTGCTTTCCTTCAAACATCACAACATTAAAGTGATTCCATACAAACCACCACATCATAAAAGGTAGATCTTTGAGCACATGACTATTCTTTTTCCACTCTATTCTCCTCTGCCAAGAATATAGAGTTGCTTCCTGAAGTTTTAAAACACCATTGAACCATTCAATTATGATCTTCGAGTCACCTGCAACCTGAATCTTGACTACCTTTCAAAGAGAGGTTGTCTCTAGAAGAACCCATAATCCTAAGATTTCTCCTCTTGTATTAGTTCCATATCCACCATTGAATTTAACCTTTACCTGCAAATCTTGAGAAATTCTTAATAAAGTTCCTGCTCTACATTGAGAATTGCTTGCAGCACGATCAAACCAACCAATTGGTATATCTTCATCAAATACCACTGGAAAAATCTTTCTGATCTTCTTGCCTTTAGGTGCAACAATAGCTTCTAAGAAATAACTGATAATTATTTTTGCAACCATTCCTATATTTCATTGCTTTCCTTCAAACATCACAACATTAAAGTGATTCCATACAAACCACCACATCATAAAAGGTAGATCTTTGAGCACATGACTATTCTTTTTCCACTCAAATAAACATTCTAATATTGAGTTTGATTTCCACCTTTGATCAAAATGCCAAAACAAATCCAATTCCTTCCATACTTCCCTCAAGAAAGAGAAAGAACCAAAGAGACGACCTACAGTTTCCTCTACTTTATTTTCATTTGGAAATTTTTCTTCCACAAAGAATTACATCACCATTCATTCTACCTCTGAAGTTCTTCAAAACACAAAGCTTCATATGCCGATTTGGCTTGAACCTCTCCTCCATTATCATCCCACGACCATCTGAGCATATCAATTTATTCATTGAGTTGAATTCCACTATGTTTTAATCCCTTAACATAATGATCCCAGAGATGTCTCAGGTTAACTGGAATATTCAGATCCTCCCCTGATTTCCAGCTATGACCAGTAATGAGGTCTTCACTTTATTTTTTCACCTGAAAAAGCTTATAGAATCCACTCATTCTTAAATAATTAACCAAATGTGAAGGTAACTGGAAGAAATTATTAGATCCTATAATAGGATATTCTCCCAGTCTAATGTTTTCTCCATTCTTGGGACACCAAGCCATCCATTTTTCAATCATCGGTACTGCCTTATAAAAATCTTGCCAGACCACCGACGTTCCCCTAATACTTTTATTGTCCCGTCGCAACCACAATTCCAAATTAANTCCCAGTCTAATGTTTTCTCCATTCTTGGGACACCAAGCCATCCATTTTTCAATCATCGGTACTGCCTTATAAAAATCTTGCCAGACCACCGACGTTCCCCTAATACTTTTATTGTCCCGTCGCAACCACAATTCCAAATTAAGAGATTTAGAATACTTAGTCCTTAGTATATTCCCCCATAAATGTTCTTTATGTAAACCTCTCCACAGTGACTTCGCAGCCAAGGCTTCACCAAAGCGAAATACATTTTTCAGACCCTAACCTCCATAGTTGTAAGGAAGAGATAAAAATTCCCATTTAACTAGGTGAAAAACATAAGACTTCTTTCTTCCTGCCCATAGGAAGTGAAAGAGTCTCTGTTTGATCCCATTTAGAATAGATTTAGGAAAGCTAGTCAAGGAGATCCAATATAAATGCATTCCATCTAACACAGACTTGGCTAGAACTAGTCTTCCGCCCATCGAAATCCTTGTATTGCACCATAGCCCTATTATTTTATCCACCTTTTTAATAATCCATTTACAATCAACTACCATATAGTTGTTAGGTTAAAAAAAAAACCCAATTATTTAAAACCACAATCCAAGTCATCCATTCTGATGCTAAAAAATCTTTCGCACTATGTCTCATATTACTATCAACTTCTACAATAAGAAATAATGACTTCTCTTTATTTACCAACATACCTGTCGCATTGGAGAACAATTAAAGGATCTGTTTAAATTGAAGCCACTCCTCCATTGTTCCTTTTCCCATTAAGAACACATCATCTACAAAGAGTAGATGAGTAACTCTTACAAAATTATAAATCTTTATGCCTTGGATGCTGTTGTCTACCACCGCTTGCATAATTAAGACACTTAATCCTTCGACTATCAATAGGAATAGCAATGGTGACAACGAACAACCTTTCCTTAGGCCACATTATCCCTTAAATACTTTCGATGGCTCCCCATTAATGAAGACTGCAAAAATTGTAGTTTGGACACAAGACATTATCTAATCTACTGCCTCCAAAGGCAGACCTACCTGTAATAAAACAAGTCTTAAGAACGTCCAATTCACCCGATCATAAGCCTTACTTAGATCCAGATTCAAAATGAAAGCCTTGAGATTTTTTTATTTGACATTGTGCAACACTTCTTGAGCAGTCCCTACAACATTTGTAATTTGTCTGTCTTCCAAAAAACCAAATTGCTCCTGAGTTATACACCTGGATAACACTCGCTTCAGTCTATTAGCTATAATTTTAGAAATAACCTTATAAATAAGGTTACAGAGAGAAATAGGTCTAAAATCACTAAAAGAAGAAGGCTTATCACTTTTTTGTATCAAAGTGATGAAGGTTGCATTAAGAGCCCCAACAATAATGCCTTTACTCCCTGATTCCTCTACTGCAGCAAGCAACTCCTCGCCCATTAAATAAAAGAAGTGAGAAAAGATAGAATAACCTAAGGAAGACACAAAGACAAACTAGGGATTAGGAACATTATTTGAAGGTATATCTATAATTTATGGTACTCCCTTAAGTATGATTTCTCTTATTATGAATGTGTTTGGGGGAATTCTATATCGACTTCTATGAGCTTTAATGGTCTTATTGTAGTGGTGGGATTTGCAAGGGATTTGGGGAGAGGAAGGGTAGTTTATCATCTTTTACCATCTTAGAAAGTATAGGATATATTCTAAGGAATAGAGATTCTAAGGATCTACCACATAAGTATATATAATGTTTGGATGGTATAGATTCGATGTCCCTGGGTGAGGAGGAATTGGGTTAGAAGGGGCACCTAGATACTCTCTCACCAATAAAAAAGGTGAATTAATGGATAGTAAATGGGGGGTGGTAGGGAGTTTTCCATTGAATTATATAAAAAGAAAAAAGGAGGGTCTTAGAGCTATAAAATCAAAACTAACCCTAGCTCAAGAGACGTCAAACCTAGATGTTCAAGCCGACAAACAATTATCCATTTTAGGGGTTCTTAGAGCAAGCCACCCCTGGGGATGGGTATATCATGATTTTGTTTTTTGTAAATTGTAGGGGCTTAGGTCAACCCTCTAAAAACAATCCCTAAAGGGGCTTGTTGAGACCCAAAAAATAGACGTA